>VWZL01004842.1:0-38977 GCA_013396915.1 Stercorarius parasiticus
TCTATGATTCTATGAAAACAAAACTCCTCTCTTCCTCATTATTTAGGTTTTTAGTTACAGAAGGAATTGACCCATAGTAGTTTAGTTGACTTAAGGACTTGATTAAATGTGCTATTTGAAAATCCATTTTAATGTGCTTTTTTTTCTGGGAAGCGTACATATCTATATCTGTACCTGTACATATATACCTGTATATACATGAGAATAATATAATGCCATTGCATATTGTGGTGAGATACATCTTCACAAGACATATTGACATATATAACGGAGACAAAAATCACACTGCTAGTCACTGTTGTACGTAGAGCCCATAGGAGCATCTACTGCATCTCAAACTAGATGAGGCCTACTCAATAAGCAAGGGGTGGCGGGGTCCTTGTGTTTTGAATTTTTATTTTCTTTTCTAATATTCCAGACTGAGAAAACTTTAAGTGGATGTTTCAGTTGTTTCCTCTCCCACTCATAGAAGTTACTCTTTTGGGAATTGGCTTCTGCCTGATTTCAATTGCTTCTGCTTCTTATGTATTCCTTGCTGATACTGGGAAAAATTATACTTCTTGTTGAAGGAAGGTAGAAAGTGGAAAAGTTATTTTATTTTTATTTAACGTTTCAGAGGAAAGACAGTAATATTTTGGAGATGTCAAATGATGATGATGATGATGAGTATTCTATAAATTAAAAGAAAATACACATTCTCCCACCACTGACCATCTTAAAAGAGACAAGACAGATTTAGATGGCACAGGACTGAAGAAGTTCAGTAGCTGCCTTGATTTAATTCGCTATTGCCACATTGCAATTTATTGTGCTTTGAACAGTGTAAAGAGTAGGGAGCACGGCTATTGACTCCATGCAGGATAATGGGTAGGGCTGATACAGACTCACCAGCGTACGGACTAATCTTTGTGCACCTCAGAAACTACACCAAGGCCTTATTCAAGTCCTAGAATGATTCTGTGTGTCATCTACAGCGGAAGTGAGTACAATTTGATCTGAAAAGAGTAATTTGAGAATAAACAGTTATTTTATATTTAAATAACAATCCTAAGTGTAGGAGTTAAAAACGGTTGAAATCCTGAAAGTATATAAAGGAAGGAATAGAAAATAAATAGCAAGTAGGAAGGAACATAACAGTAAATTGAAAAAAAAAAGAAAGCTGGAAGGAATATTTCAAGCTGAAACAATGTGAATGCTTTCTTATCCTCTTACACTATTTGGTTACATCACATAGTATAAATAAGGTTAAATGATATATTTCGCTGACATGAAAATACATAGGCATAAATCAGGCATAAACTGCTGTAACTTCTGTTATTGTCTTCTGGGTGTGGATTTAGTTCATTTTTTTCCTAAGTTGATCTACCAAGATTAGCTATAAATACTTTTAAACTATTTACAACTTTTAAAAAGCTATTTTAAAATATATTGTTCCAATATTCTGTATTCTGTACCATTTGTACTCTATAAAATGACATACTTTAGGCTTTTGGGAGATAATAATCTGCAAAACGCAATAGTCAGTGTCCAGGAAGAAACTATAAAGTATATCACCATCAAAACCAAAGAACAATGGGTTACTGGGAACTAGACTTCAGGGAAATATCTTAATAATAGAAGCAGAGATATTACCAACTGGTAAGTAATAAACTCCTTAGCAGATGATGGCTTGGGGAGAAAAGGTCTTAGAATTGTAACATTGTGATAAAAATAATTTGACAATTCCTCAAAATAAAAGAACTGCTTTCACTTTTAAAGACTAACTGGAAGGGAAGTACCTCAAGGCAAAAAATGCACAATGACCCGTCCCACCCACCCATTTATAAAAATAATTACTTTATTTCTCAGCCTGGAAAGGCTATGTAAAAAAGCCTATTGGATTAGAAATCTTAGTGGAGAAAAGGAAATAATCACCAGCTAGACCCGGGGAGAGGTTTTACGGCTTAAAGCTCAGGGCAGAGGCTTTGTACATTTACTGAATCCTGAAGGCGGAAGTGGGTTATTAAGTTAGAGAAATCCAGGGGGGGAGAAAGGAGATATATATATATAAAAAAATATATATATACACACACACACCCCTTTTGCATTTATGCTATGAAATGTAATATGACTTCCTTAGGGAAGATGCACGTGATTTCAATTTGGAAGAAAAAATACTAGTCTGATTAAAAGCATAAAAAGGAAAGATGGGAGAGCGGTGTGGAAAGTGTGTGTATGTGTGTGCATGAGCATCTGTGTGCACGCACACAAACACATGTTTATTTGAAAGCTGTTGCAGCTCTCCAAAGCAAGTGGGTCACCTATAATGAAGTGCAGTAGGCTTTTGCTTTTCGGTGAAGGAAAACAAAAAATCCTGCTGTCTTTCCATTTTCTTTTTCTTTCCACTCGCACTTACTTAGGTAATCAAGGCTTACTCTGATCAGAAGCATGTTGCAGGTTCAGGGGAGTCATCACTGTAAGAACAAAAGCATAACTACAGATAAGTTCAGGCCTGGCTGAAAAATTACATAAAATGACAAGGCAGAGTAAAAATTGGCTGCAGAAATCAGAGGTAGGTTCTACTGGGTAAACACAGTGAGATGGAAACAATCTAGACAAGAACAACTACCCCCAAACCCGTTTCAGGGACTAAGGCAATCTGGGAAGCAGCAGCAAAGTATCTTGCAAAGATACTGCAAACTATGAGTCAAAGAGCTAAGGAAAAATATTTTTCTAATCACATCCAGAAACAGATGTTTAATTATCTCAGAAAACAGTCAAAGTTGGCACTGAAATAGTCTCAACAATAGTTATTTAGTAAACGGTATGTATTTTATTGTAGTTTTATGACAGTTAATACTGATATGTCCAAGTAGTCTTACATTTATTACTCATTACATATTCTGTTTAATTCCAAAGTACAGATCGCCAATATTTCAGGTAATGAAAATGGAATTCTGATTTTGTACACTAGGCATGATTTCCTATCTGTAACAGACAGAAGAATATTATATGTATATATTTCTGCCCAATGCAAGAAATACATGCACACATAGAACTATCCATTTGCATGAAATGCTACTAATCACAACCAAGTCAGACTAACTAAACTAAACTAATTTAGCTTTTACAGCTACACATCAGTAGACTTGAAAGCCAAACTTGTTTGTTTTATTTTATCTTGGGCGCATAAAATCACGGTATTTGGCAGCATGGAATAAGGGACATTAAATCGGTTTTTATGCTGTTGTTAAGGAACCCGTAGAGGATGGGATTCAAGCAGCAGGACATCATACCTAGTAAATGGCATATGCAATAGACTAATTTAAAATGTCTGTTAGAAATGAGAGTGGCATTAAAATCCGTCACAATGTGGAAAAGGTGAAGAGGCATCCAACTGAAACCAAAAACTAGGATTAGCACTGTCAGTCTGCAAAAAACTCTCCTAGATCTTGTCTTAATTCTGATGATGGATTGGGATACCGTAATCGTGTCCTGGATCTCTGTATTTTCTTCTGGTTTCATCTCAAAACAGATAGGTATCCCAGGGATGAATTTACTGGAGGAGGAGAGCTGGCTTTTTTCTGTGCCAGAGGTTTCTGGGAGGCCTCTGGAATGAGTACCCTGAGGATGCCTTGAAATAGCTGGCACCACACTTGAAGTCTTTTTACTGTATCTTCTGTGGTGCTTTCTGCCAAAAGTGCAGCTCCACCTGGAACGGCTGGAGGGCTGCACCTGCATGCCAGTACTCTTAGAAGGATGAAGCGTTAGGTTTATCATCTCCTTTTCTTCAAACTTGTTTTCCTTGTTTGACAGTCTGGAACTTATGCTCCTGCAGACGCTGGTGTGACTAGCAGTTAAGCATGCCAGCGGCAATATATACTGCATGAACAATAAGGCTATTGTAAAGGCGATTCTGTAGGAATCGGAAGGCCACGACTCAATACACAAGAGCCTGTTCTCCAGTGCCTCTAAATTGAGAGTTTTGCTGAGGTCCACAATTCTGTGGAAAACTGGCAGAGGGGAGCAAATGGCAAAGCCAAAGGCCCAAATGGTCACTATTAAGAAACAGCCTTGTTTGTCTGTTAAATTGCTAGAAAGGGGATATTTGATCATACGGTACCTGACTGCAGCAATAGATGTTAACATCAAAGTTGAAACTAGAACTGATGCGCACTGGAGGAAGGGCATTACATGACACATGATAGTGCCAAACATCCATTGGTCAAGCAGGACGGATGTCAGTGTGAAAGGTGAACAAAACAGCACAACTAAGATGTCAGAAAAGGCCAAGTTGCCGATAAGAATGTTTATTATTGTCTTCTGCTTGCGCTTTAGGAGAGCCATTAGTATAAGCAGATTTCCCACAAAGCCGGCAAGACTTATCAGTGTGTACAGCCCAATAAGAAAGTACTGTATGTCGTCAACGCTACTCTTATAATCTTCCCAGGCAGAAAAATTCTTTGTAGTAGCCGAGGTGTTCTTGGTAGGTGTCCTGTTGTTACGGTCTTTGAATCCTAAATCCATTTTACAGTCCTGCTTAGAACGAGAAAGGCATTAATTAGCACCTGAAGGAAGGATGATACTGGTGTTAATCAGAATGTAAAGGAAAATAAAATTACCTTGTATCACCTTAATGTAAATAAATTAATAGTGGTGTTATCCTACCGTGAGGCAGATCCTGTATAACTTCAGATCAACACAAATTAGTTTTGTAGGTTTTATCATGTGGTGTTCAGTGCACCTAGGCCTCCTGCCTGGCCGCTCACATGGGACTATGGCAATTCAAGGTTCTGTATTATGAACTTGGCTTTTAACTATGCTTTGCTACAGCCCATATTGTCAGCCTTTCCATGAGGGAGCAGTTAGCTACAAAAGCAATCCATTTAGAGCCGGTGAGATTACTCATGTGAATAACAGCTCATTGATATGAGTAAGGAAATTACAATCACCATCTGGGCATGTGCCTAATCATTACATGACAGCAAATTATAATGAGAGCACCTGGAAATATATGATGTTTTGACATACGCTAACAACTGCAGTAGTACCTCTTACCTTGCTAGTAGAAAACTGACACAAAATAGGTGAGAGCTTTCAAGAAGGATCAGTTTATAAGGAGACCCACTGTCAGTGATCCAAGATGGAATTCCTAATGTGGTGCAGATACAAACCATCATCTATTAAGCGTGGAACATATTTTAGCTGTTGTTCAAGCAGAAAGGAAAACTGCCTACGAAACATCCAGAGTAACTGGATGTAATAGAGAGAGGACAATGTTGACTGGAAGCAAACCCCACACGGCCATTTGAAAATTCAGGGAACTGCTAATTATTCAGCACAGAAACATCTAATGTTAAAACCTAGCTCAGCACAAAGTTATTCTGCCTACAGAATCTTCATGTGTTATTAGCCTTTGCTTTAGAAGAAACAGAAAGACAAGAGCATTCAATTTAAACTCCATTTTACCTTAAACATCTGCATGCACTAGAGTTGCAAAGTCAAAATTCCCCAGAGTGCCAATGTCCTGTACAAAACTGCTTAATGTTTAGAAATCTTACGCAAGACAAAACAAAAGGATCTAAACAAACCCAAAACATACCTAAATTGAGCAGGAGGCTAAACCTGTCAACTGAAAAAGGCAGGGCTCTTCCAGAATGTAGCTATCCTCAGTGAACTGTATCGTCCTGACCTCTTCGAAGTGCAATGATATTATTTGGTTTTCTCTACACATGCAGATGTGCTCCTTCCTCCACATCACAACACGTGCCTTCCTACCATCAGGTGCCAAAGGGAAGCTCAAACCATAAAACACCCTCAGAATATTCCCTGACAGCGTGTAGTGATGGGAAGGTCCCTCGTGTAAGATTAGAAATACTTATTTAAAAAAAATACTAAAAGTTGCAAGGTTTTGTGTCTTGCAAGTGATGTGTTGGTGAAAAGAACTAAGCCTTGCTAACTTCTCACAATGTTGAGTTAAAATGCTGTTTAATAGCTAAAATAGAAGTAAGAATTAGATACATTAATTTAGGTAATCTAAATGTTATAATTGTGTGCGTACAAGCAGGGCGACATTAATGCAAATTATTTCTGTTTAATTTTTCTCTAATGAAATGATGGAAAACCATGTAATAGACAAAAAACATTATCTGAGACTGCCCTTGCCTCTAGACCAACTTTGAAGGAGCAAACTAGTGATTCTGTAAGTAATGCACTATTTCTATATTGATATTATCAGAAGTTTTTATTTTGGCAGGCTTTTCTTTTTACAACTATTAGCTAAAGAAGTATGTAGTCTTTTACTTAATTTTTCTGAGTTAATTTCTCTGAGTTGCTAGTAATCATCTGAAAACATTATGATCTGCAGACCGCAGTGACTTCTAAAATCAGCTTAAATTTCTTTCTAGTCTCTAAATGTGACTCAACATAATTTTTGTCTGAGAAAACCACAGCAGTATTGCTCTGCCCTGTGTAAAATACACTCCCCTACCTCAGGCTCGTGGAATTATGTCCCTGTTATGTCATATCTGTATAATTTTTTTCCCTTTGTTCAGCACGGAGGGACGATGGGTTTTGCTATGACTGACGCTTTCGCAGATTTCATTGTGTGTACGCATCTGCAATCTGCAGACTCTCTTTTGATTCATGAAACCATTTCAACTGTACATTGTGTTTCAGTATGAAATATCATCTGCCTAATATTTTCAGGGTGAACATTCTATTATCTTTGCACTACCACATTCATCTCAGCTGAGAAGTCTGTAGGAAAACCCCTTGTATATAACTGAGGAGTTAATAATGAAAAAGCCATTAGTGTAATTCTGGACAATTTTCTTTTTGCTTGGATGCCTTCCTTTTCCAGTTTATATCTTGCAGAGATTAAGACAGCATTACTAGTTGAGCATCCCATTGCCTGATAGCAGGTTTGAAACCAATCAGGAGTTACTTGAGAAAGGGAAATTAAACTTTACTCGAGAGCTAAATCTGTCCAAATCTTGGTTACTAACCAACCAGTCATTGAATGAGAACAGGAAGACTAATAAGAAAGAGGGAAGGAAATCAAGTACCACCTTGAGATTCAAAAAACCTCAAAAACTCTTACAATGCTCTCAAAGTGGTGATGACTCTGAAAGAACGAGCTTTTCATTTACTATGTGTCTCTACATCAATAACTCTATGCTAAGAGGGATCATTCTGTGTAGTCTTCTATTTTAACTGATACTAGGTTGAAGGGCTAACCTGTAAAGGAGAAACAAACTGCAGATGTTGTTTCTCTCTCAAAAACATGGAGATTAGGATTGCTTTTAAAGTATCTACAGATACTGTCTGTAACAGTTAAATTCACACACAGTCCTATCTGTCTGAAGGTGATACTGAGTGGTAACAACGCACACTGATGCTTAAGTTATAATAGCAGCTATGCATGTGTGAAAGTTTTGTTGATCCATAGACCAAAATTGCAACTTCCTCCCTAGACTTTTTGGTGATATTGGCTATTATTGAAAAGGCTGATCGTAGACCATAGGTTCATCAGTGCGTAGAGAAAAAGCAGGCATCTCTACTGGTAGAAAAGACTCTCTATCTAGTTAGTCCATTCCATTTCAATTGTGTGCTATGGTCTGAAGAGAAATGTGTATGTTTTCATTCAATTTTGTTTAGTTTAAATCGATGAATTCTATGAAGAGGACTGGAAAAAATCTGTTGGTGTCGCTGCTATTTCCTACTGCCACTTTCAGCTTTGGGTGACTAAAAGTGAAAAAGAAGAGACTCTCAAGTCAGATGCACCATAAGTATTTTCTCTTCTATAAATTTATATTCCATAGAGGAACTGCTAAGACTAGGGCCAAAGAACAAAATTGTATCTGTTGTTATACTGGAACGTGTTTATTAAATGAATATTTACTGAGTTCTTCTTAAAAATTTAATTGAAAGATTGTTGCCAGGTTCTGTGGATTTCTACACCTTCATGTAAAGCTCTTGCAGTATGACTTTAGCAGAATTGCTCATTGTGTTTTTAATTGAATTCTTTAAAAACAAAAAATGAATATGCTGGTTTTGCTGGAGTAGACATATTTTATTGAGAGACATCGACACTGAAAAAGCTTAGCATGAGTGCCTCTGAAGTCCAGCACGGGCTCTCCAGCTCCATTCCCCCTGTGCTATGGCTGCCTTCTGCCTTGAGTGAGAGCTGAGCATGCTTCAGGGAAATGAAGATTCCTGAAAATCCCACTCTGGGAAATAGAATTAAATAATACAGCCTTTTTTGAAAACCTTCTCCTCATATTTGAAGTGTATTTCTAAACTGAATGCACCACAGTTCCAGGGTGCTCTTGTGCCTGTTTTCAAGATCAAATTTAATGAATCTGAAGGTACCTGATGGAGATTTTCTAGCTGTCATCTCCAGAAGTTGGATCACTTTCATCTCCTACATCAATCAGTCAAGCAAATGCTGTCCCCTTTCTGTATTCCTGGTCCACATACACTCCTCGAGACCGTGCTCAGCTACACCTGCATGAGCTCTCACCCTGTGAGCTCTAAGTGGGTTTGCTTTGGTCTCCTTTAGTCTCAATGGGACGCTTGAGAGAGAAGGGTAGGCTGCACAAGGCAGGAGGGACTGCAGTTTTGTAGCAGGATCCAGGGTGGATTTGAATATTTACTGTAAGAATCAAATTCATGCAGTTAACACTAAATACAAGGAGTATTTGTGGTTAACTTTTAGAGTAAAATACATTTTATGACACCTCATCTACTGTGATCTTGAAAGATCACCTCCTTAAATCACATTCATCTGTGATGCACCTCAGTGTGACTGCCTGATGTGACTGATGTGATTTTCAGCAAAATCATGCTTCAGAGGAGTTTTCAATTGCAGTTGCTCTAAGGCCTGAGAGTGACAGGAGGAACTTAAACTGTTATTCAGGTTTAGCTGAGTTAGAGGTACCACGTAGCCAAAAATATGCTAGTTTAATATGTTTAAAATCTTAAAATTAATCTCATTATTCCACTCAAAGCTATTTTTTTAAATACAAAATCCATAAATCATAATGTAGGAGAGTATATAGGCTAGATATTTCTCTACATATTTAAGGGGAAATTTTCAAGAACACAAAAGTTAGGCAGGCAGCCATCCTCCTCTGAAGGCAATTGTTCTTTCAGTCTTCCTTCTATTAGATGAGATGCTTTTAGTAAGGTTTATTCACCGATAAGACCTCATAACCTACAATATTAATACCTACTAAGTTAACTCTGACTGGCTGGTGCCTGTATAGTCTAGCCAGTTCAGTCTGTGTACCAAGAAAATTAAGCTGTGAAAAATTTACATTCTTTGGGAGACCTTTTTCCACCTTAAAAGCAAAGACAGACAAACACATACACGGAGGAAGCAAAATGTGAAAAGTCCCTAAGAAATACAACCTTTCTGTACCCGTAATACTGCAGTTGTATCGAGACTGTAGAGAAAATAGAGAAAAGTCTTCAAACTTATACACAGTTGTAAATAGTTAATATGACAGTCTGTAACTGCCTGACCACCTAAGCTTAAGGACGACACTAAGCTATGTTGTTACTACTTGAGAAATGATGCCCTCATATCATTAAAGACTGAGATAAGGTCTGAGCGAAAAATTGAAACTATTGAAGAGTCGCATTCACAACACAAGCTAGATGAAATGCTGCTGCTTCCAATGTTCATTACATGCGACAGCAAAGACTAGTCTGAGAACCTGGGAGAATTCAAAAGATTGAGATTACTTCAGAAATCCAGAAAAATGGATTGTCGTGCATGTTAATGGTATGCCTTTCTGTCTGCCTAACTAAAAGAGGAGCTGCAACATTATCCTGGAAAACAAGAATACGGCTTCCCAACATAAGCAAAAGCCAACTAATGAGATTATTTTTCCAGCTCCAAGGAAATGTTATGCAATGTAATGGGGCATTTGTTGGCCAGAACAGAAAACTTGAAATGCATGACTACGTATTTTATGATAGGGAGCAGAGCAGCTCCTGGCTTGCAGAGGCAAAAAAAAAAAACCCAACCCCAAACCAAACCAAACCAAAACGGGAAAGACTGTTATTTTTGCCCTTCTGTGCCTCGCTAGGGAATCACTTTGCGTTGTGCGCCCCGCTCTGCCCTGCCCACGAAACCCCGCACCGGTCCTTCGCCGGGAGCCCCGGGCTCCCCGCAGCCACCGCGGCTCGGGCTGCGGGCTGTGGGCGGCGGGGACGGGACGGGACGTGACGGGGGGCAGCAGCCGAACCCCCCCGCGGCTGAAGCGAAACCCCACGATTTCCGCGTGTTTGCTTGCAGGGCGCTGCCCCGCGCAAACTTGCGCAGCCGCCCCGTGCCGGGGAAGCCGGCGGGTGGNAAGCGCGCATACCCCGGGCTGCCGGGCGGCGCATCTTAGGCGGGTGCGGTGGAGGCGCCGGGGCTCGCCTGCGGCCGAGGGCCGGGCCCCGGGGCGGGATGCCGCCGCCGGTCGCCGTTGTGGCTGGTGGCCCCGCCGCTGCCGGGGTCAGGGCTGGAGGCGCCGCGCGGGCGCATTTCGGGAGGCTGCTCGGTGCGGTACCTGGCGGCTGTTATTTCAGCCTGGCACGGTATGACAATTAAGAGTTTCCATGGAAATACAGCGAGGCTGTAAACAAACGCCGCGCTCGCCAGCCCCCTTGAAGGGATGCGCTCGGTTTCTCACCCGGGATGCAGGACACGGGCGTTTTTGCACAGGTGAAATGCTCGACGTGCCGCGGGACATGGGGAGGTGCGAACGTGGCCAGGCGGTCGCAGGGCACTGACCTGAGCGCTCTCCAGTTCCCCTGTCTTCGGCTGGAGTGCAGCTTCGGTGGCATTTATCCACACCGCTCGAGCAGCCTTTAATTCTTACCATTCTTTTCGGACAGGTGGGAGGTGATGGATTTCCCCCAAGCAGTTTTCCTTTCTGGGTTGGGTAACTCTGTTCTTACGGAGGCAAAGATCTGAAGGGCCATTTTAATTTTATCTGGGCCATCAGTGGGAAGGCAGGGCATTTTTTTTTAAGTGAGCAATATTTTGAAGTGTAAAAATTGTTGGGTATGTCATAGCGCTTAGCATGAAAGGACAAATTCTGCTGTTTTCACCAGCTGCTATCTTCTAGCACGAGAAGAGTCATTGATCATAGTTCAATTACAGGGCTGCTGGAGAACTGAGTGACGTGCAGGTCTCTGGGAGCACAAGTGGCAGAATCTGACAAGAAAATGTAATGACTTTTCCATTTGCCAAGGCACTCCTTCGACAGTTGATATTAACACAGCACTGCAGAAAAGCTGTCAGTATAATTAGCCTGTGAAAGACTGCGCCACGCAAAGACAAAACAGCTGGATCAACCATATTGTAAAATAACTTTGAAAGTCCCGTTAGGTTCCTTGTTTAATTTAGGTTAAAAAATGCTCATTTTAGGGTAAGTGATCAAAGAACAATTAACCTTCATCTTCAGCGGATGAGCTCAGGATGGTGAGGAAAATTGCGTCCCATCTTCTTTCGCCTGCTTCTGCATTATTCACCACCCACTGCTGGTGAATCACTGCATGTGCAAGTGGAGCGCAGGGAGCTGCCAGGTGGAAGTGACGTGCCAATCCATCTCATCCTTTTAAGACAGCTCTCCCGTTAGTCACAAAGGAGAAAAAAATTAATGCTTTTTAGGGCTGAGCATCTGTTCTTAGCATTTTTGACCATCTTCCTACCTAACACTGATGGCTTTGGAGCTTTTAATGCAAATATTTGGCTGGAAGATAGAAACCTACCATGGTTCTAACTTGCTACGGGGGTGGGAGGAGGCGCAGTTAAGACCATCTCCCAGGGCACCAATTCGCATGGATGTCTGTCGTTCCAGGAGAGCTTCCCACACTGCTGGCCCCAGTGCTTGGACTGGAAGTTCCCTCCTGGAAAGAGGGAAGTTGTAGAGACATTGTATCTTTCTATGAAAACCTCTGACTACAGCAGACCTACGCTGTCTTTAAAAAAAAAAACCACCTACATTTGCTGGCAGAGCTCACAAATGGGAAATTATGGTTTCTTGCATTGCAGAGCTATGATTTGTGTGAGATGTCATTGTGCCTTTGTAAAGATACAAACAGTCTACCTCCGTGTTGACCGTTTCTAAGGTGGGCAGTCGCCTGCTATATTTTCCCAAACAGCCTCCAGAAATCACATGCTTCTCAGCAAGAGAAGTCAGTAAGACAAGTGTTTCTTCCTCAAAGAAATTTTCTCTAACAATAAATATGATACTTGTTTTGTTAGTTGTCTTATTTCAGGAGGGTTCATCAACCAGTAATACACTGGCAGGTGTGGGTTTGTTTGGGTTATTTTTTTCCCCCAGACCTGTAAATAACACCAGATTTCTCCTAGCTGTATTTGGACAATTCATTGCTGATACTTGCGCACATCAGAGACAATTACTATTCAGACCATTATCAGTTTTTCCTTTTCACTGTTTGTGTATGTCTGTCTTGCCAGTAATACTACTGAATAATAAAACAGGTGATTCTAGAGACAGGAAAGGTACTGACATTAGAGGTATCTAATATCAGGACTGAAAACAGATAATAGTACAAGTTCCCTAGAAACCAGCCTCCATAGCGTTGTTGAAACCATGGAGGAGTACTTAAGGAAAAGGAAGTAAGAGTTGGTGATGATGAAAGGTACCTGTTCTGGAGAAGCTGGCGAAGAAAAATGGTGCATTGGAGAGAGAAAGCTGGGATTTCCGAGAGAGAAGGGCACAACAGAAAATACTGGAGACGACTCTGGTTATAAGAATACAAATTAATTTTGGCATGTTTCTTAACACATTCCCAAATCTATCTTTCTTTTGGGAGTATTGTCCCAATATCTTTGAAAATTTAGCCTCTAAAGGCTAACTGTGAAACACATGAAGACTCAAAGCTCCAACTGAAGGTGGTGAGAACTGATGAATGCCACAAAAAAGTCAAGGTCTAAGTCAGTTAGAAGAGGCCCATCTAAAAAGTAAAATTACAAACCAGAAAATTGGTTCTGTTTAGTTCTTTTAGTTTAGTTTAGTTTTAGTTTAGTTCTTTTCCTAAACTCATAAATCTCCTTATCTCTTCCTCTCCTCTCTTTGGAGAGAGGGTGGGGGGAGGGCCATCTGTCATTCTGATTGGCCAATCCGGCCAAAACCACGACACCACCTAACATCCAAATTTCACAGCATGCAGTCAATTGCCTGAGTCAAAACTGTCCATGAATCAAAGTCTAACGTTACTGTAAGGTCTGCTACCAACGGAGCACCTAGCCATGGGCAAGACACTCTAAAACAGTAGGACATAGCTACCACAGAGTTTGAGGCATTTTGTGAGATACATATAAAGCATTTCTGTTGGTCAAAATTTTTCACACATGTCAACCCAACTGTTCATCCCCCACAAAAATGCTATTAAAATACTGGTAAAAAATACTATTAAAAATACCACTAATGTCTGGTTTCTGTAGATGTATATTTGGCCATATCTTCCACAGATTGTTATCTCACATAAAGAAGCTGGGCATGAAGACGGCAAGCCTTGGACTACTAAAAAGGTTGCAATGGTTGAGAAGTCTTTGCGATGAAAGGCAGGACATCTGACAGTTAGCTAATGAAATACTTCCAAGGGTGAGCATGTAATTGATCATTTTTGCTGCCTAACATGTGTCATCACATTTGTTGTCTGGTGTTACTCATGTTGACTATTAATGCCCCTTCTGGATGATCATGCTGGAGCACATGGCCTATTTCTGCTTCATCGGAAGCCAGATGAGAGCTTGTGTGTGAGTGTACATGAGTTTGAACCCTGAGTGGACAGAGTGGAGTGGCCGTAGCAGAAAACATGACTATGTATTTTAGACAGGTGGACATAATTTAGGTTATATCTCAAGCAGTCTTTAAGCAACATTGCATATGATCAGGATAGCTTTACACTAATTAGCTTGGCTGTATTGTTGAAAGTGGAACTGCAGCAACAAGACTCAGCAGAGATCAACCACATAATTATTCACCCAGCTTCTTTGGGTTTGTGACATTAGCAGTCAAATGAAGTGTTGTTATGTTTGGTGTCAGTTGCAGTCATTGCAGAATAAACATACTCGTAGCCAAACAGAGAATTTGCTGCTATTCTCATTGTACTCAACAGCAAAATGCCTATTTAGTCTACTGATGACAGACTTTTGCCCCAAGGAGGATGAGTTCCCTTATCTGTGAATAGCATAATGTGAAATGCAAGTATTTCAACAGTACTGATGTTCATTACTAGAAAATGAAAACAATAAAAATAAAGTTAAAAAAAACCTTCAGAGAGTGTTTCCATTCATTTCCATAGTGGTGACTTCAGTTTGTTTTATATACAGTAGAAGCCACAAATGACTCTTGTGGTATTCTTTCATTTGCGGGATTTTATGTTTTACAGAGGGATTACATTGCCAGAACATATGACAATACATTGTAATGAAAGTGACAGCCTCATTTTATGAGATCTTTGCTTTTCCATTTTTGAGAGTTACGGTGAGAGAGAATTTTAATGGGTTGATCTCTTGGCATATTTTTTCCATGTGTTTCTTAAAAACATCTTGTTCCCTTCTCAATGCCTTTGCTTCAAAGAAGTTCTGTACTGTTATACTCAAGCTGTTCTATTTCCTTAGTTGAGGTACTTGTGTTCTGTTTATTGTACTTATTCTGTTTTTGCAATGTCATGCCTTCACACAAATAAACATATGCACACAAATAAATACAGTCTTCCAGTCCAGGGTGCCTCTGATGCTCCGAAAAAATTTACTCCCTGGAAGAGGATAATCTTTAACACAATGGCTGTCTTGCTACTCCAGTGTTCTCATGTCCTGACAGTGGTCATCAATAGAATAACAGTTACTAAGGAAGCATTTGACATCTTTGTGAGTTTGGTGCTCCAGCTTGAGACACTCAGTTTGGTGTTGAGACTGGAGATGCACGGAATAGCTAGGAACTGCTAAAACCTGAGTTTCCTACAGAATATACCTGATGCTATGTGGAATTTACTACACAGCATGTATTTTAGACAGCTATAATGGGAAGAGTTTGAAAAGAACCTGTCTCTCTTTATTAGGGTGATTATTTATTAGTGTGTTTTAGTGCTCACATGTACGTGAAGTGCTTCAGAGAAGACTGATACCGCTCCAACAGATTCAGTCATCTGAGGCAGGCACACAACAGTATGGCAGAACAGGAAGCTTGTGGTAAGACTCGGATTATAGCATGTGCACGTATATTTTTATATATATACACACACAGATATGTATAGCACATACGTTTGAAAGACTCAGTGACTAAGGCAGCCTTTTCCATTGCTCCACTGCACTATTTAAAGCCTGACCTTGTATCCTTCTGCAGTGTGAATAACTATGAATATCTGTTGCCATCACTGTGAGTTAAGGTCACTTAATGACACATATGATCTATCTTCAGTTTCTTATAAGTAATTATTATATTTCCATACTATAAAAGAAGTATTGTGAGGCTTGCTTCACCTGTGTTTATACAATGTTTGAAATTCTTGTATATACTAACCATTAAAATGTGAAGTGTTATGCGTTGCTTCATTTACAGCTGAAATGGAGATCCTCCTGACTAATAACAAAATGGAGGAAAAGAAAATCATACCCATCTGAAACTTTGGAAATTTCTGTGGCAGAAACAATGGCATTTCTCTATTTGGATTTTGCTAGGACAACAAATTAATGCCTCTGTGGTAGGTTAACCCAGTAAAAATAGAGTAGGATGGTGAGAAACAATGACAAAACTACCCTACCCTACCCCTCCCCCCCACCTCCCCTCCTCTTCCCAGGCTCCACCTCAGTCCTTCCTCCTGACTCTTCTACAGTCCCACGCTCCTCGGCAGCAGAGGGCGACTAGGAATGGGGGTTGCGGTCTGTTCATAGCATGCTGTCTCTGTCGCTCCTTCCTCCTTGTGCTGCTCCCCTGCTCCAGTGCAGGGTCCCTCCCATGGGATACAGTCCTTCACGAACTGCTCCAATGTGGGTCCTTCCCACAGGCTCCAGTACTTCAAGACCTGCTCCAGTGTGGGTCTTTTCCATGGGGTACAGTCCTTCAGGAACAGACTGCTCCAGTGTGGGTCCCACACAGGTTGCAGTTCCTGCCAGAAAACCTGCTCCTGAGTGGGTTCCTCTCCATGGACCACAGCATCGATTTCTGCTCCACCATGGTCCTCCATGGCTGCAGAGGAACAACTTGTGCCACCATGGTTCTCACCACAGGCTGCAGGGGAATCTGTGCTCTGGCTCCTGGAGCACCTCCTCCCTCTCCTTCTTCACTGACCTTGGTGTCTGAAGGGCAGGTTCTCTGACATTTTTATCACTCCTCTCTCTCACAACTGGTATGCAGCGTTTTTTACCCTTTCTTGAATATATTACTACAGGGGCACCACCAGCACCACTGATGGGCTCCGCTTTGGCCAGCGGTGGGTCCATTTCGGAGTTGTCTGAAAATGCCTCTGTCCACCATGGTGGCAGCTCCTGGTGTCTTCCAACTGAAGTCACCCCTGCATCCCCCCCAGATACCAAAACCTTGTCATGTAAACCCAAGCCTCTTATTCTGAACTGCTCCTGAACATGTATCTCTGCTCTGGATACCTGTTGGCAGAGTACTAAAATTCTGTATCACAGAATGGTTATTTTAATTTTTAAAATACCCATCTTGCCTATATGGGTAAGAGCATTACAGGGAAGTAGTGGGATCATCCTGGCATAGAAGAAGACTTTTTTCCTGCCTAGCAATACAGCTATTGCACTTAAAAATCTCTATATTGGACAATAATTCTCTTTTTGTAATGTGAATGGATCATTCCACATCCACAGCAATGAGAGTCCTCAGTTCTACATGTCCTGGAGTGTCACAGAAATATACTCTTTATGGGATCTTCAGCTTAGATCTCTGCCTGAGTGTATCCACCTTTACTCTGCTCGGATGGAGTCTGGTGCATGTTAATGACTGAAGTTCTTGAGAGGCAATATATACAGCCTGCACTTACCTTCTGGCTGCTGCTGTTAAAATGTCAGCAGGGCCCTGGCTACTGGTTTATAGAAACCTTGAGGTATGTCTGCACTTTCCTTTCTCATATCAAGGACTGCCGTTACAATGCAGTTGAGCTGAGCTCCTGGAAATACAGTGTAAACATCAACCTTTGTGCTGGGTTCTGAAACCTTCCCAGGAGGCTCATTCTGCAAAAAAATGGTACAACCATTTATTATGTGCAACTGATTTTTTAGCTCTACCTAACATGGTTCCTCACTTGAGAGTTATCCATGACGTAATAGTGTCACCATATAATAGGAGTATGCCTGAAGGTAAGAATGCAAGAGCAGGTAATTCCTTACACTTGAAAAATTAATCTGGAGCCTTGGAAGAGTTAGGGCACTTCCGTTTTCCAGGAAATCCAGGCTCCTAATACAGCCTGCAGGGTTTGTCAGGGCATTTTTGAAGTGCTGCTTAAGTTTATCTGGGTAACTTCTCTCGGACTTCCAAACTCACTGGGGTTTATGGCTGTTGAAGTAGATCTTCTGCAGCAGTGCTTTTTGTGAGTGAGAGAGCAAGGTATTTCAGGATCATAAGAAAAGCAAATGGAAAATAAAATTTTCTATTTTGCTTTTTATGAAATTTTTCAGTAAACAGTAAACTATCCTCCTACAGATCATAGTAGCTTGCAGAGCTGTTCATGCCAGCTTCCTTAAAAAAAAAAGTCTGGTTGTTGGAAACTGGAGTTTTCAAAAGAAGCAGAAGAGCTGGCCAAGGCAACAGCGACCACCTTTGCAGCTCTGCATCTCACCATGGGGATTTGTTCTTTATGTTCAGGGGCCCATTTTCCTTCCAGCTCCCTGCAATATCCCACTGCTTTGTATGAACCTGCAGGAATGCCTTCTTTTTTCACAGGTCATAGAGGATGGTGAACCACTTGGCTGGGATGAATCAGAAAAATACCCACAAGGGCCGCAGTGACAGCTGTATTCTCCTGAGGTCTGATAATTTATTGACTTAATTTCCTTTTAAAATAGTTTCTTATTGCTTCTAGCTGGAAAAAAATAGCAAGAACAGCAACTTATCAATTCTTATTAATCCAGTCATTGCTCTTCATGATAAATACAGACTAGAAGGTAGTTGTACTGGTTTAAAAAGCCAATCCCGAACTTTGTAAGTTGCTCCTTATACTTGAAATCGCCTTCTCGTCTGCTTTCCAGCAAAGCTTTTATTTCCATCTTAAGTTTGGCCACAAGATGGCAATAACTTGCAGACAAAATGCTGAAACAGCCACACAGTGATTTGAAACTGTCTCCCTTCTGAGCTTTTCCCTGCGCTCTTCCCCCCTCCTCTTTTGTTTCAATATTTAATTGCATTTATTTCGGAATTACTAGGCAACCCACCCCCAGATGTGTAATTCAAAGGTGATGTGCTTGCAGTGAGATTTTCAGGATCTTCTCAGCAGAGCACCATCATGTGATACTGGGATAAGGTGGAGTTCGGCTTTAAGGGGGAGTCTCCAGCCTTCCTCACCAATCTTTAGGATCTCAGCTGGAGGAATACCAGAGGATCCTTCCCCTACTCCTTCTTCTCCCTCCAGCCTCCTCAGCCAGCCCCTGAGCGGATCAAAGACGCGCAGAGCAGGTGCAAGGTGAGTTTCCCCTGCTGCTGTTTTCCCATGAGTGTGGGTGGTTGTGTGCGGCTTAGGCTGGTGTTTGCTTGCTCTCTTAGGTGCAGATGACAAAATCCCAGGAAAGGGTAGGCTCCAGGTTGGACTTGTGAGTGGCTGGGTGAACCAGTGGCTTGGGCTGACAGCGTTTTGTGCTTCTTTTTGAAGAGCTCCAATAGTTACACAGTGCATTTCCAGTCACCTCACAGTACGTTATTTCACCCTTTCTGTCCATTAGTGCTAAACTTTTGACCAAAATCCTCCTGGAGAGTCAGAAGGGTATGTGCGGTGGGGGAGAATGCGCAATCGCCTGGAGGGGTCTGCAGTGCTGTGGGCTCTCCTCACCCCATGCCAGCACCCAGGATGGGGACGGATCTCCCTTCTGGCTTGGGAGTTGGTGGGGTAGGCGACAGGGAACAGTGTAGCTGTCCAGGTGATGCAACTTCATCCCCTCCTGATGTCTGTTCCATTTTGGAGAGGTGGGCAGGTTTGTCACTTGCCAGCAGTGCTGTGTTTCTGAGCTGGTTCCCAGCCACGCTCTTAGGTTGTATCTCTGCTATGGGGACAGGTGAGGGACCAAGAAGCAGTGGCATTTTCTGGTTTTCAGTTTGATATTTAATAAATATGCAAGAGCAGAGCTTGGCTAAAAGAGCCTGAAACCTAGGCCATCTCATTGCTGGGTGCAGTTTGGTCCCAGATGGTGAGAAAACCTGCCCAATTGTCTCCTTACAAAATATGGCCCCTCGCCCACTCTGCACCTGCCATTGTCCCGTCAAATCCCATGGCTGGGCTGCCTACCTCATGCTGTACAAGTGACTGTGGAGATCATGATTAAATCCAGACGTTGATTTTCAGGCTGGGGTAAAGTCATACTGTTGGAATTGAGGAGTCCTGACTCTTCGCATCACCCACACCACTCTTTGGGTAAAGCACCTATTTCTAGCTCTGGCTGAAGCAATGCTTCAAGAGGCCCTGGGGGTGGGAGGTTCTTTATTGGACCCTAAAACAGACTTTGTGGACTAGGGAGACCCTATAAACTTAGTTAGTAGAGGCAGCAGGTCTGAGAGATAATGCTCAGGTGCATGCCTAGCTAGTTTGAAAATCAGAGTAGCCAAACCTCAGGCAGAGATGCCTTTTGTCCAAAATCACTGATGTTAATTTTGACAGTAAAATGTCTCTCAAAGGCAAGCTACATTGCTTGTTGCGGTTTCATGTAGCCATGTGCTGATTATAGAGCCAGAAAAGCCAGCTGAGGTGAGCTTGTGATGCTGGTGAGAAGACATGGCTTTGGCATGGTCAGCCTTTGGCTGACCCTCAGGAGGAGCCGGAGCTGCAAGCCCAGCCCTTGCACACTGGCTCTGCCCCAGTGAGGGGGCAGCCCCAGCTCTGTTCCCCAGCACACAACTAGTTAAAAGGGTGTCTGCCACCAGTAACAAAGACGATTCCGCTCTGGTGACTTAGATGGCACAGAGATTTATATTGAGTATTATTTAAGAGCACAAGCCCACCCATTCAGGGTAACTTTTAATGAAGTACATTTTAGTGGGCCATGTTTTTACAGCTTTTGTGATAAGTGCCATATGGAGCTGGGTTTGAAACCCACTTGTGTGAATTTTAAGTGGCATTACTTTCATTACCATAACCTAAGGTTAAGTCAGCAATAAATTTAGCTCATGGGAGAGTGGGCAGAAAGTTCCAGATTCAGGGCAGCAGCCACTGATGGTGAGTTGGAGTGGAGGTGTGTCAGGTTATTTGATTTCTTTCTTCTTTTTTTTTTTTCCTCCTGAACAAATATGCCTGAGTTTTTCTTCTTTTAAAATCCAAGGCCTTGCAAAGGGGTGATTATTTAGGCATGCTTATTTGTGTTGCATGGGTAAAGAAATTTTCTGCGGTGTTTTAATTTTTGCTAATTTTTGTCTTTCATCTTGTTTTGTTCTTTCTTTGCTGCACAGCCCTGCTAGATGAATTTAAGGTGTTCAGAGTTCCTGAGTTGCCTTTGACTCAGTGCCAGTGCTGCTGTGGGCACTTGGCTGCTCAACATCAAGTGTATGTAATAGGTAAAAAAGAACGCAGTGATTTTTGGAGAAATTTTTCCACCCCTCAACATTAGTCAGATGGGGTTTCCCCCTCGCTTATGTGATGGCTGGATATAATGCCATTTAGAGTAGTTTGAGAAAGCAGTCTGTTGCAGATTAAACTTGTAACAAACAAGATGTGAAACATCAAGTAAAGGCTACGCTGGTGGAAGACCGAAATTGCTTCTCAGCTCGTTATTTCGTGTAACTTGTGCCGGCGGGAAAGGGTCGGGAAGGGGTCGCGTCCCTCGCTTGCAGAGCCGCATTTTGATCCTGCCTTCTGCTTTTCTTCCCCGGGACTGCAGCTCCCGCTCCCGCCTCGGAACCTAGCACCGCCACCGCCGTCCTCCCGCGGGGCTTTCCCCGGCCGTCACCCACCCGCGGGGGGAGCACCGGCTTAGTGGGTGACCCCCACCCGCGGGGGCAGCGGCGGTGCCGCGCAACCGGCCCGCCCCGGTTATCCGAGCGCGAGGAGGCTCCGGTCCCCCGCGGGACTCGTCCGAGCCGCGGCTCCGCGGCGGGGGGGCGGGCGCGGGGGTGCCGGCATGGGCGACGTGGCTGGGGGTGACCGTCCCTGCTCCTTGCCTTCTCCCCAGGTGGTGCGAGGGAGATGCGGCCCCGAGGAGCGGGCTCTGCCGAGGGTCTCCTGACGGGCTGATGGGCGCTTTTTGACCTGCGGGAGAGGTCTGGATGACAGCGTCGGCGGCGGCGGCGGCCGTGAACGTCGCCCGGCGAGTCGGAAACAAGATGAATACTTCGGTTCTCACCCCCCTGGGAAATATTTCTGGTCACCTGAATTTTTCGGAGAAGAACTCACAGATCTTGCAGTTTGAGGATGAGGATTGTCATGTGCCTTTGGCCATGGTCTTCACTCTGGCCTTGGCTTACGGGACCGTGATAATTCTGGGAGTCTCTGGGAATCTGGCCTTGATTGTCATTATTTTAAAACAAAAGGAGATGCGTAATGTTACCAATATCCTCATTGTCAACCTGTCCTTTTCTGATCTTCTCGTGACCATCATGTGTCTTCCCTTTACCTTTGTGTATACTTTAATGGACCACTGGATTTTTGGGGAGGCCATGTGCAAATTGAATCCTTTCGTGCAATGTGCCTCAATCACCGTCTCGGTTTTTTCTTTAGTCCTAATTGCTATTGAACGCCATCAGTTGATCATCAATCCCCGTGGCTGGAGACCCAACAACAGACATGCCTACATGGGGATCGCTGCCATATGGATTTTAGCCACAGCTTCCTCTTTGCCTTTCCTGATCTACCACGTGTTAACGGATGAACCCTTCAGAAACATAACATTTGATGAATATAAGGACAAATATGTGTGTTTGGACCTGTTCCCCTTGGACACTGCCAGGCTTTCTTATACCACAACACTTTTGGTGATTCAGTACTTCGGACCGCTTTGTTTTATATTTATTTGCTACTTAAAGGTAAGAGAGAATCCCCTTGCGGTATGTACTTTTTTCTGTCTGATGCTTTTTTATCCTTGCAAAGATGATGGTTGTAGGTTAAATTATTCCACATGTTTCTCTGTGTTGAATTTCCTGCAGATATACATACGATTAAAAAAAAGGAACAACATGATGGACAAGATGAGAGACAATAAGTACAGATCCTCTGAAACCAAAAGGATCAACATCATGCTGATCTCAATAGTGGTTGCATTTGCAGTTTGCTGGCTGCCTCTCACCATCTTCAATATCGTGTTTGATTGGAATCATGAAATTCTGCCTGTTGCCACCTGCAGCCACAACCTGTTGTTCCTGATTTGCCACCTCACCGCCATGATCTCTACCTGCGTGAACCCCATCTTCTATGGGTTTCTCAATAAGAACTTCCAAAGGGACCTGCAGTTTTTATTTCATTTTTGTCATTTCCGCTCCCGTGAGGAGGATTATGAGACTATAGCCATGTCCACTATGCACACAGATGTTTCAAAAACCTCTTTAAAGCAGGCAAGCCCAGTCGCATTTAAAAAAATAAGTAGCGATGATGATGACAGAATATAAAGAAGTAATAAAAATTCTACACCAAACTGCTGGAAGTGTGATCGCAGGTGAAACATGTCCAAGGACAAGCACAATTACGTAACAAGTACAAAATGGGTAATGTTTTCCTTTTTTTTTCCCATGGAACTTTGATTGTTGTCACTTTGAAATTATACACTGTGCATTTTTGCCCCTCTTACTGCTTTAATGTTGGCAGCAGTTATATGTGAATCTTATTATGAAACATAGTTGGACCTGCTACTACCTATGGTTTTCATCAAATGTCTTTTGTTCTGTTTCCTTTGTACAGTTATGTGCTTTAGCACAAAGATATATTTATTGATTTTTTTCAAAGAAGAAGTTTTCAGGAGCATCCATCTAAGACCATTAGAAACAATATGAACCACAGGGAGGCTGTCACTACAGAGGACATCCATCCCAGAAAAAAATTAGGACATTCTGATTTGAAGAGTTCTTCTTCTCCCTCTTCTTTTTTTTTTAAATCCAGCTTTTGATCGATGTTAAAATCCTGTAAAATCAGCGTGGGCACACAGAAAATGATTCTGTGAAACCTGTAGAATGTGTTAAATGGGGACATGCATTTGTCTCATTCATAGAGGCAATTCAGGTTGTAATCACTTAGGTTCAAAGGCAGGATTAAAAGAGAAATTCTGTTCTCATTTACAAGAATAAAACCCTACAGTAATTCCACAGAGCACAATGGGATAACTGATGTTTCACCACAGCAAATGAAGGCACAAATGGGCCTTCAGTCCCAACTGATTATAGCTGATTTTAATAATACAGACTTTTTAATTTAAAAAACCCAAACACCGTTTTCATCTGCCATCACTGACAGGAGTTAGTGTTGCTGGGATGAAATGTACTGTCTGTCCCAAGCCTATGAACCTTGTAAATTCTCCTTGGGACTGTGTCCAGAATCTAAAGGGAGATGGGACTGTTCACTGTCTGTACAAGATGCAATTCCACCCTCGCAGATGACAGTGAAAATCATGTCTGGTATTAAAAAAATAAGGTTCGGCTACCTGAGTCTTTTCATAATAATTAGTGTTGATCTATATGAAGTATGTATAGCCTCATAATATTCTGTGTTCAGATGCAAGGGTATAAACCTGGATTATCTCCAAGACAATGGAAGGTTTAATCAAGCTCTGCAAAATTTAAAAGGAGAATATGGATATAGTTTGGGTATCATCAGTATGTTTAGCTTCCGAACTCACAGTTTCCATGGTTGGTTGAAGTGTGAAAATATTTGCCAAATATACACAATAGAGGTCTGTGTGTTATTGCTTAAAATACATATCCTCTAATTACACAAAATATACATGACTAGATCCCCAGCTGAGGGAAACCTGCATAACTTGACTGCTGTAAATGAAACTACAACAATATCAGCCAGCTGAGGTTCTGGCTTTCACTTTGCTGTATAATCAATGTATAATCTGTACTTTGCTGTATAATCAATGCCTTTTTGAATAATCATCTTTTAAAAATACAATATAGACCTTACTTTCTTTTAGCAAGGTCAATTTAAACCATTCTGGTAGAGATAAAGGGTCTTTAAAATTGATATAAATGTAAATGTAGCATAAATGGAAATCTAACCTGATATCTTTCTGAGCAAAAAGATCTCGGGTTGTGATAGTGAATTTAACATGTTCTAAATTTGACATGGATAAATGCCTAAGAAATGAAAATTATTGGGTTTGCCAGTATTTAGAAGTAAAAAACTGTGCCTTGTGCTGTCTTATAAATAGTGTAGAATATTAAAGTAGCAATGTGTTCTTGTGCATTATAATTCCATGTATTTCTCTACTGGCAGATAATTTAATTAGAAAGGAGGTTTCTGTGGTTGAGAACAGAGAGGGAATGTAGAAAATGAGTTATAAGACAGAACTTTCTTTCAGAGCTTTGCCCTTTTTGTATTTTATGAGATTTCTCTTTCTTTTGTGGTTCTCTATGGAGTGTGTTGTTAATACTTTGACAAGAGTCTCCTGAAATTATTCCCCTGTCACTTTACGATAATTTCGTATGTGAAGGGATGTGTATTTTCACAAAGAGATACAACGTAGAAACCCAGCCATGTTTTTCTATTAAGAATGTCACAGTAGGCTTTTCCCATTAGAAAGGAAATCACAGCAAATTTTATGTTTTTTTCCCATTTTTGAAAAAAGCACTTTTTTCCAATCCAGTGGAAGAAGAAAACAGAATTATTTGAGAAAGTTGCCAGTTAGTTTGCTGGAAATTTTTGATCAGGTGTTTATACAGAGTAGGTATTGGAGCAACTTTAGAGTAACCTACTGGTGGACAGAGACCTAAAACTGTATGTCCTAAGATTCAGAGGTCTCCAGTGGGATAGGAACATAATTCCTCCTGTGTCAACCTTTCTCCTGCTTGAGGTATGGTCTCAAATCATACAGCCCATCTGATACCACTTCATACTGTCTCCTGAGAATGCGTGTCAGGTGTTTTTTGCCTACCAACGCCTGATACACAAGTTGAAGTGTAGGCAGGAACATTCCTTCGACTCCTAGGAACCACTGTTGTCCTCCTAGGATCAGGCTTCTCTTACATGTTTCCTCACTTCCCTGCAAGAAGCCTTTCTGCGCCTCTGCTAAGGACGCAGGCTAGCACATCGTCATACGAATAGCACAGGGGTGGCTGCCTGAAATGACAGTGGAAAATGAACACAGTGTAAAGAGTGTTCAGCAGGAAAATGCATTTGGAGAATTTCAGAAGCAAAATCGTTGCTCTTCTGAAGAATTTGTTATGAGGACAAAGATAAAAGTAGTCTCTCCGAGGTGCTGACCTGCCATCTGCAGGGCGTAGATGACATCTACCGAGAGCGGTATTTTTGTCTTTGGTTTCATGACTTGACACTGGAGTCCTCAAAAGCCACTGGAGACTTTCCCCTCCTGACACCTGGCTATGACACTAATCCTTTTTTTCACTTTCAGAGCTCCAGCATGGTTTCTCATCCTCTATATGCTAAATTTCTTTACAGAGTAAGCTGTTGGGTTTCATGTTTCTCTATCATTTCTCAGTCATTCTGGCTTGATATTTGTTCCTCCTATGTGCTGTTTTGTCCAACTCCCCACACTTCAGCCCATGCCAATTCCTATCTCAAAAGCCTGAAGATCCGTCTTATTTTTTCAGATTGGCAGAAAAGTTTTACTGATAGAAAAACAGAACATTAAGGGATCTATAATGTATCTTACTATTTATGTGCAATACATTTCATGTCAAATCTACAGCTTTAAATGACAAATGTAACTATTTAACAAACATTAATATTTGCTTCATTTATCAGTTATTTTATCATCTTAAACTTCACTTTTATCCACCACACACATTTAAAGCTTCTGCATAACCTAAATACACCAGCATATTTGTATGTCATCTTAATAAACACTTCTGTATCCCCATATTGCTTTTTTCAACATACCTCTTGGTTGTGTCATTGTCACTACGTACGGTAGTCGACAACTTTCACATCTTCATTAAAAAAAGATAACAATGAAGGAGGCAATTAATTGACATTAATATTCGCTTTTGGTAGGCTAGGAAAAAGCTGGATATTTAAAAAAAAAAAATATCAAACCTGTTTTTCCACCTTGTAAAAAAAATCAGATTTAAACCAGGAAAAGGAATTAACATGGCTGGACCCCCCCAGGTTGCTTGAGCTGATGCTGACTGCATCTCATCACTGATGAAGGTGTGAAGGGATAAGGGTTCATATATTCTGGCTCTGCTGTCTTGCAGTACAGTACCAGCTATTGTTAATGGATCCTAAAAGCAAAATTTGATACTGATTCATATTCAGACTGTAAATCAGCATATGTTTAAATCCAGGCCTGTTCATCGCATTCTGATTCTGACCTCAGGAAAATGTTTTTGAGATCAATGAAAATGGAGAATTTGCTTAAAGTTAATCATTTGCCTAGGCACTCTACTGAATAAAAGTGCACTCCTGACTGGCAGCTCACACTCTTTCCTAAAAATCAGATTTTGGCTTTCAACTTGTTATAGAAATGACATGAGTTTTTCTCTGGATTTTTCCCTGGATTTTCTCTGGATTCCAGTGCCTGACAATGCTTCAGTTTAAGGCTTTGCTTCCTAATTCCTCAGATCAAAGAATTTACCAAACTGGTGCGTAGAGAATAAAGACAATAAGGAAACTTTTTTTGTGTTCTTATTTTTAAAGCATACATAACAGTAGGAAACATGATCCTAAATAACACCTCTGTCTGTCACAGATTAAATTAATTCAGGTGAATGGAAAGAGTGGAGAAGTAATAATTATAACCAAATGATAAGTTTTGTTCACTTTCTGAAGTGAAAGATATACTCAACTCTCTGTTCTACCATGTCCTTTTCATTCCTGTGTTATTTAATATGTGGTATCTGCCTCCCTGAGTCATTACTAAATACTCAAGTCATTGCTAAGGTTGATGTGAAAGAAAATTCTTTTCTGCTGTCCATGTTTTGCAGAATTTAAAATGTTTGAGAATTACATGTAAGAGGAAAAAATATGACTAGGTTTAGTCTCTTTACACTTCAATTTACCTGTGGCCAGAAATAACTTCTATTCAGTATTTCTCCCCATGCAAAAGAGTGTTAATCGTCCAATTGAAGCTGATATTTCAAAGATTAAGGAGAGCATTCACAAAGACTAACTTCAGCTGGAGGATGGCAGTTTTCCTAGTTTCCTCCAGTGGCAACCCAAGGCCACTCACATCTACTCTAGGTGCTGCGCACCTACCAAAATGTCTTTCTCTCCCTTATCTATAAAGGCTGCTAAGGGACGGACAGCTGCCAGGGCCACCACTAGGTCTAGTGACTACTGTCTCCCTTCCTCCAGCCTCCACGGTGTCTCTGCTGTCACTTCATACTTTGTACCCTTGGCAGCTGGTTTCTGAGGAAGTGACACGAATTTGTACTCTGATTTTGTAAAGTGCCTGAATACATGGTAAAATTCAGCTCTATTCAGGACAGTGCTTTAAGCATGTGCTCAGCTTTAAATAGTTTCTTCCATTAAAATTCTCTTCCGGCAAATTTCTGGCAGGCAAGTTTCTCAGAATGTGCACTCCACATAAGAATATAATTGCAGCAAAACTGACAGTACACTCTGCCTCATGTTTTCCAAAGATCTGGGTTGATGATCTGGTTATCTGACATAAATAAGGCTTAGTTGCAAGAGATTTGCACCAGGTGCAAACGTTTTTGAGATTGTTGCACAGGAGAGGCCCTGCACGGTTAACTAACTTGCCATAAGTTATGCAAAATTTCAGATATACAGATACACACAGAGTTTGGAAAAGAGCAAAAAAGCAGAAGATCTAGATGAAGTCTTGATGCATTCCGTCAGATATGCACAACAAGACTTGAAGGGAGACGCAGGCATTTATTTATCTTTGGGGACAACAGACTGATACGCGAATGGTTTTTTGGGCAAAGTGGTGATCAAAAATGATGTGTCATTACTAGGTTCTCTGCTCCTGTTTTCAGAGAAGGAATATGGAACTATATAAGTTACTCTGAAAATGTATTTTAACATTTTTCACCTTAGATTAATCTAGATCTCTTTTTGAGATGAAGGAAACAAAATGTTTTTAGCACAATCAAAGAATAACAGCTTTTCATCGCAGCCACCCACTGCACATGAGTCCATTTGTTTTCACTTCTGCACAACATGGAGAACGTTTGTTTATGGCAGAAGAAGCAACCTGATCAACAAAGCTCTCCTTGTCTTTCTTGGTTTGTGTTCACACTGATACTGTGCTGCTGTTTTTCACTTTGCAATCTTCCCCCTCCCCCCGCCCCCCCAAGCTATGACATTTGTATTATGCTATTTATATTGTTTCTTAATAAAAGCTCTCTGTGAAAAGATGTTCTTGAAAGATCCTTATTCAATGTGTGCTTAAACATATGGCTGGAAGGCCATACAGGATTTTAAGAAATGTGACTGGCAATGTGATGATGGTTCAGGCGGTAGACAAGTAGAAAATATATTTGTTGCACACTGTTATTCAGCCCTTGTAATTTAAAGCTTTCATTATAATTTTAATTCATGTAATCTAAATATCAGCTAAGTCTATGTATCTAGTGTTTCCTCTTGGTGACCAGCCTCGAGGCATCCAGTTAGTAGGAGACACTGGGTAACACAACTTGTTTCCTTACCTATGGCCTTCATGATTGCCTATAAGCTTCTCATTGTTTGTAATACACTTCAAGATATATATGCAAAAGTGTTCACTTCTTTTTCTTTAAGACTAGTAAATGTTGTACATTTAGGAGATTTAATAGATAGGACTGGAATATCTTTTCTAATGTTTTCCATTATTATTATGACTCTAACATTCGAGGTTCTTCAATTAGACCTTGATTTATTATTATTTTGGATACAGGGGTAGTCCCCTGGATGTCAGCTACCATGTTTATGTGCTTATAATTAGCCAGGTGCTAAAGTAAGAGCCTTAAAACCTGACCTAAAACACTGCAAGGTTAACGGAAAGCCTCCCATTGACTTCAGTGAACTTTGGCTAAGGTCCTTGTTTCAAGTGACACCAAGGTGCGACACATGTCTGACTATCTGTTTCCTAGAGAGGGCAGCAGGCCATAAAAAGTGACATTTTTCTATCTGTATGGACTCCACAGAGACACAACTTCACAGTCATCCATGTCACTCTGAGGGACATACTAAAAAATCATCTTCAGCTGGTACTTACAGTAAGGTTATTAGGTTCTTGTGTGAGTTTTACTCTGATGCATTTTCTTGACATAGTTACAAGTTAAATGTATTTGCCAAGCTGTCTGGCTTACTGATTTAAACCAATTTGCTTCACAGAAAATTGAAGAGAGCCCTAGCAATTCTGAATGTAGTTTTGGCTCTTGACAGGTATACATATTCATAGATTTCCACTGCTTAAAGTGTGGGGTTTGTTTATTATTATTATTACTACTGCTGCTTTTTTCACTTTGTCAAAAAAAAAAAAAAAAAAAAAAAACAANCTAACTCCTAGACAGCATTGTTCACATTTAAAATTCACTCCAGGCAGTAAGAAATCTCAGCCTTCAGCTGGGGCTGTGGATTTAGCTGCTAATGGTGCTCCTACAGCAGTAACATCAGCAATCATAAATAAAACAACTGCAAATAGTTGCTTACAAAAGGCTATCTTCATAATTAGGTAGGGGCACCTTTAAGTCAACATATAGAAACTTGAATTCAAATACTAATGTTTTTGTGGTGGAAATTATGCATTCACATAACCCACTGACTTCATGAAATTATAAAGCCTGAGCCTGGTCTCACTCATATTAGTCCAATGCTGCAGTAACACCTCTGACATTGTTCAGAAGATTATGGTGCAGATGCGGCAGGTAAATGAGATCAGCCTGTGAAGGCTGTCAGACTGGTATTTTAGGCCCATAGATTTTGTATTACCTAGGATCAGGATAGGATACTGAATATTTAACCCTGCTGTGTTAAGGAAATTATGTAACTTGGCTACCTGTTCTCCCTTCCTTTCCTTGTCTTTTGAATTCCTTGATAATTTTCACTCAGACCTGACAGATTCACCAAAGTTTTTTGAGGCTGAAATCGTTATTGGATAAGCTGAGTACTTGTTTGTTAAATAAGTTTGTTCTTTTAAGCAGGATATACATGTTAGAGGTGTTAACATCAAGTATTACATGCTACATGGTAAAATATAGATATATATGTTTAATATCACTTAAAGTAGCATTTTAAAATGCTGACTTCAGGTGAGTTTTATATATTTATAAAAATGCCTTTAACAGTTCTTATCTTCAGGACGTGTTTCTGGAAGGAACAAACCAAGCTGCAGCGATTATCCAGCTGTGCTGGCTGTGCAGCTGGTCTGAGGATCAACGTCTGCTTGGGAGAGATGGGATGCACCTCACTATGTGAGACAAAGGTATCTTTGCCAGCAGGATGGCTGACCTGGTAAGAAGGGCTTTAAACTGGGAGCGGTGCAGGATGAAGGGTATTACCAGCAGCCTGTGAAAGAGTGATGGACAGGGATGAAAGGCAAAGGGCTGGGGTGGTGTGAATGAAGACAAAGACAAACCCGACAAACCCAACAAACCAGAGTTTAAATAGGGTCACCTCAAGCATTTCCAGGTAAGCAAGGGGTGCCTACAAGGCAGTGTTATGGGAATAATCCCCAGACCCTTTTTGGGAAATGGTCATGCTGGAGTGCCTTTCTGAAGTGCCTGTACACTAATGTGTGCAATGTGGGGAATAAACCTAAGTAGAGATCTGTGTGCAGTTGCACGGCCATGGTCTTGCTGGGATCATGGAGAAGTGGTGGGATGATTCCCATGACTGGAGTTGCAATGAAGAGATATAGGCTCTGTAGGAAGGACAGGGTAGGAGGATGAGGAGGGGGAGTTGCCCTTTATGTGAGAGAGCAGTTGGAGTGCATGGAGCTCTGCTGAAGATGGATGAGGAACCAACTGAGAAGTTCGGGGTGAGAATTAAAGAGCAAATCATATGGGTGACACTGTAGTGGCTATCTGCTATAGGCTGCCTGATAAGGAAAACAGTAGATGAGGCCTTCTACAGACACCACCAAGTAGTCTCATTTTCTCAGGCCCTGTTGCTCATGGTGGACTTTAACCACCCCAATATCTGCAGAGCATAAGCAATCCAGGAAGTTCCTGGAGAGCATTGATGACAACTTCCTGACACAAGTGATACAGGAGCCAATGAGAAGACATGCTCTGTTGGACCTCATACTTGCAAAGAAGGAAGGACTTGTCAGGGATGTGAAGCTCAAAGGATCCTCTAAGGAGGGAGTAGTACAAAAAGCAAGATCACAACCCTGGACTTTAGGAAAGCAGACTTTAGCCTCTTCAGGAATCTGCCTGAAAGAGTCCCATAGGATAAGGCCCTGGAAGGAAGAAGGGGTTGATATTCAAGGATCATCTCTTCCAAGCTTGAGAGCAGTTCATCCCAATAAGCAGGAAGTCAAGCAAAGATGCCAGGATGCCTAAATGGATTATCAAGGAGCTCCTGTCAAAACTCAAATATAAAAAGTATGTATACAGAAAAAGTAAGTATACGGATGGGGGAAGAAGTGACAGGTAAGATGGGAGGAATATAGAGACACTGCTTGAGCATGCAATGATAGGGTTAGGAAAGCCAAAGCCCAACTGGACCCGAGTCTGGTGAGGGAACGAGGCAACAAGAAAGGCAACAAGAAACACAGCAGGAAGGGCTTCTGTAAGTTCATAAGCAGCAAAGGGATGACTAGGGAATATGTGGGCCCACTGCTAAATGGGGCAAGGGACCAGTCACACAGGGCATTGAATGGGCTGAAGTACTGAAAGCTTTCTTACCTCAGTCTTTACTAGTATGACCAGCCTTCAGAAATCCCATCCCTGGAGACAAGGGGGAAAGGCTGGAGCAAAGAAGGCATACCCTTGGTGGAAGAGGATCAGGTTAGGAAATACTTAGGCAAACCGGACATAAATAAGTCCATTGGCCCTAATGGGATGCAACATTTACCTCATGGTGATTGAACAACTAGTCCTGGAAACCATTTCCAGGCTCATAGAGGACAGAAAGGTGATCAGTAGTAGTCAGCGAAGGTTCTCAAAGTCATGCTTAACCAACCTGCTAATGTTTTACGATGAAGGTTATCTTACCGAGCCATCTACTAGCTTGGTAGATGAGGTGAGAGCAGTGGATATTGTCTACCTTGACTTCAGTAAGGCTGTCGACACTGTCTCCCATAATGTGCTTATACAGAAGCTGATGAAGTATGGGCTGAATACGCAGGCAGTGAGGCAGATTGAAAACTGGATGAATGGTCAGGCCCAGAACGTGGTGATCAGTGGCTCTTTTCAGGTGGTGCCCAGTGACAGGACCAGTGGCAGTGGGCCTGAAACACAGGAGGTTCCCTCTAAACATCAGGAAACACTTTTTTACTGTGAGGGTGACTGAGCACTGGCACAGGTTGCCCAGAGAGATTGTGGAGTCTCTCTTCTTGGAGGTGTTCAAAACCCTCTGGACGTGGTCCTGGGCAAGTGGCTGTAGGCAGCCCTGTTTGATCAGGGCAATTGGACTAGATGACTTCCAGAGGTGACTTCCAACCTCAACCATTCCGTGATTCTGTGAACTACAGCATCAGAAATTTATCCACAGAATAGAGATCATTCTCTCTTCAAGTAAAGGTCTAAGAAAAGCTGTCTTTATCTCCAAGCTACAAATTATTGTGTGTTTCTAAAACTAAACACTTGGCAATCATATTTACTATGCTGTAGTTACTGTTAGCTTTCCATTTATTTTACTCCAGTGTTGTAACACTACCAGAGAAAATGTTCTCAAATGCCAATTCTTTAGGCATCTTGAAAAATACAATCTGATTTCACTAATCTCTTAAATGACCTTAGATTCTCAAAAAGCCTGTTTACTTATTTTGTAAACATTTCAATGCTAACACATATGATATATCACTTTTAGTAAACCGTTAAGCAAGATCCAAGCAACCTTTCATATAGAAGTATTGCCACTTACTTCACCCTGATTTCCAAATTTGGTATAACAAACTCTTAGATAGATCTGTTAAACTATATTTGATTTATACACACAGTGTTAGAAAAACACTGAATATAAGAATAACTTGGTACAGTTGTACTCTTACAAGTTCTGGGAAAACTAGGAGCTACGCCGGTAAAAGCATTTTTATCAATGCCTGAGTAAGGAAAAAACAGAAAACTCGCTCTTGCCTGCTGTGTTTGGCAGCAGCCACCTGGCCAGCATTATCCAGGCAATGAGTATGCCCTGATGCCTGAGCCAGGCAGGGCAACATGGGAAGGAGGACCATGGGACAACCTATGCAGAAGTGTTCTAGTAATGCAGTGTTAGTCTGCATGGGAATATGAGGAGAGAGCTGAGGCAAATTTGGTGGGCTGAGGAGCAGGTATGGGGCATAGAGACATAGCATACAAATCTTATTAATTTTGTTATTTAGAATAATCTGTGGTAGGAAACATATGATAATTAACAGTTTCTAGGCCAAGCTGTGGTGCATGCCAAAGTTTGTGGTTTTGGGCATTTTTGTTTATTTTTTTAATAAAGCTTGCAAATATTTGAAAAGTAAAATCCACTTTAGCATGGTCCCTATGTTAGAGAGAGAATTTGTCAGTGAAGGTGCTGGCAGTACAAATTATTCTTTTGCAACTCTAAAGCCAGATGAATTTGAAAGAGTTCTGATTGCTCTAATATACTTTGTTTACTTGGTATAATATATATTTTTTAAAAAGCTACAGATGAAGGAGTGTTTCTGACGAATATATATGCAATACTACCAGCTGCATAATAAAGATACAAGTGATATTCATACATTTTTACTAAAAATTTGTGCTAGCCCTGTCACACTGGATATTGCCATTTGATTTCTCACATGGTTTTCTTAGAAATGCGTCAGTGTTTGTACAATGACTATGATTGCAGCTAGGCAAAAAAAAAAAGCCAAACAAAAAGTCTCTGCTCAGAAGGTATATTTTTACATGATTTCTTCAACCCTCCCCCCTCTCCATCAAACACCTCACCAACTTGTGCTTTTAGTCCAGGGTAGCAGAGAGAGAGTTCTGATGACTTTAAAAACCACACTGAAAGCCTCTACCCACACTGATCCAATCTGAAATCTATGCTGATTTCTCAGTGCTCTCTGAAAGAGGATGTCTGCTAGCAGGAGTATTTAATTAGATCTCAAACTACTCTGTTACTGTGCACTAGTAGTTAGCCAAAAGAGCAGATAGGACTGCTTTAATTAGACAGAAACGGAGATAAACATATTCTTTGTGCAATGCTTATTTAGAAACATCTTAGTAATGGTACTGTTTCCAGAACAACAGGAAACTTATTATAAGTCAAGTTCCAAGTAAGCCTGTGTTTAAGCAGCTCTGTCTCTGTTTCCTTTCAGTGTTGTATTTGCAACTCTTTACACTGACCCTCTCTATTCCCATTGCAAGCAGCCAATATCGCAGTCACAGAAATAATGATCACACAGACCTCTTGTAGGTATGGTTCAGGATTAAGCAATCCCTCTCCCCACCTTTCACTCTTCCCACGCCTACGCATTGCAATCATTCGTTACACTGAAGGGTAAACTAAGCTGCAGCATAGATCCGGTTTAATAACAATAAACCTAAGAATAAAGAAGGGGTTTGTATGAGGGAATGGGTCAAATTTGTCACCTGGTTACACAAACGCTTGTTCTGGTGTGAAGGGCAGAGGTTAATGGGAGGAATGAGTGAATGACTTGGGATGGGAATGCACAGTGCTTAGGCTCTGGCATGGCCACATAAAGATGCTAGTCAAACTGTGCCCTAAAGCTGTCATAAGGAAAATAGTTATTAATCCTTCAGTGTTGGCTCTGACTTGCTATGAGGTCTACTATTTTGGGTGGCCACTATCACGTGAACAGATATCTTTGCTAAGCAGAAAGAGCTGATTGGACCTTGTCTAGAGCCTGAAGTGCTTACTGCTTTAAATGAATCTGCACTTGTCTTTTGATTTAAGCTTTGTGTGCTGACAACCATTATTGCCTTTCCATATAGAACCACCTTTCATGCACACTATACTGCAGAAGCTGTTAGCTCTGTTCCAAGGAACATAATAATTACGGAAGTATGCATTTTCTAGTAAACTCTGCAACCATGTGCAGCGATCCACGACGTGGGCCTCTGGATTGCAAATGCTGGTATTTCTGTGATTTTCTTTTCTTCACCTGGAAACTAAAAAAACCCCAGATTGCTACCAGGCAACATCCAACGAGTAAAGAGAGTTATACCCTTGAGTCTGCAGAACTGTATTCAGTATAATGCAGTGGTCAAGATTCTCTGAGGAATAGGCTAAGCAATGTTATCAGCCTTGATAGTTAAGCCTTCTACAAATATATTCACGTATGCAAGTAGGTTCAAACTGTCTTGCTTAAATCAGCGTGGGATACTTTTACCAGCAATTACTGTGTTGAACCACTATGAACTCCAATTTTCAGCTCACTTTCAAAGTTCTAACTTAGAGGGAATTGCCTTGATTTAGCTAAGCTTGACCTATGAAATCATAGATGAGTCAGCCTGTCTCCCTTGTAAAGTGCTCAGAGACTATGATATGTGATACAAATAAAATGAGAGAGCCTATTTCCAAGTGTGAATTTAATTACTATGTTCACTGAGGCTGGTTTGTGTCACATATTTAAGTTTGAACAGCAGCATTTTCTTGAAATAAATAAATGAAAACTAAAATCTGAAATGTCAAATTGTTTTAACTGAGTTTCAGATATAGATGTGCACATTACATTAATACCCAGTGCTGAGATCTTTTCACTGACTGTGTTAGCAAATAATTGCAGGGGCATATATCTGGATTACACATTACAACTTTTGCATGTAAATATGTAATAAATGCATACAAATCCATCACTAGATGGACTGGAAAGATTGCTTTGAATGGAAAGAGAGTGACAAATAAAAATCTAGATGTTTTTAGAATACTGTTACTTCTTGACTTGTCAGAAGTTTTACAGTAAAATAGAACTTGGTTTTGACACAGAGCATTCTGTCACATACTTGAAAACACATTTCTAAAAAGAACTCATGATAGCCTGGTATTTTGACTAACGTCCTTTTTCTCAGTAAGTTCTTGCTCATGAGATGGATATAAAATCTAAGAGATCAAAATAGAGTTCCTCTCTAGGTTCGATACAAGTTTTGCCAGAGGAAAGCATAGTAGGAGTTGCTGATTTTGATTTATGTCGCATGCCTATTGGTAGTGTGCTAACGCTGGCATACTCCCACGTGTTCTTTTCTTCTGTGGAGCTTGTTCCATCATTTTCCTTCTGTTCTGTTCCTCTTTTAAAAATACTTTCCTTTTCTGCCCAGCCCTTCAAATGATCTTACTAGCTCTCTCCCAACATACAAAGAATTTGATGGCCAGTTTTCTAGAATTTAAGATAGAATTTACAATGGTCAAGGAAGATAACTGTGTGTGATTTATACAATGTATGAAATAAACCCAGCAACATATTAGCATAACTTTTTAAGAGAAGAAATTGATCATTATTTTCTAGAAGGAATTTAGCTTTTTGAGGTATCAGGGCTTTGGGTTCTTTGTTCTTATTGTATTCTTTCTTTATTTAACAGTACTTAGAGTATCTACAGGGTCCATTTAATTTTTTACTGTGGTTAGCATGTATACTGGGAAAGTAAACCCAGAAACACTAAAGGCTTAATTTTCAGGCACAATAAAGACTTAGATACCTAAGTCTCATTAAAAGGCAGCATCTCATGCATTTGAAATTCTTTTTGCTACATAAGCATAATAGTGATGAAGATAAAGAAGCAGAAAATAACCTGTCCAATGCCATTAGAAAAGATCTTGGAACTCATGTTTATCCCTGTTAGTCTCTAGCCTTGCATTATTCTGACTACTGTAGTAGTGATCGCTTAATGGAGGCCAATGACCAAAATGCCATACATGGGCTAATCATCCAGCTGCCTTTCCCCAAGATCTTCCCTGTGTTTGTTGCATTCGTATTAACATGTGGCATACCCACACTGTCATAGAATCATAGAATCATTTTGGTTGGAAGAGACCTGTAAGATCATCAAGTCCAACCATTAACCTAGTACTGCCAAGTTACCACTAAACCACGTCCCTCAGCACCACGTCTACACATCTTTTAGATACCTCCAGGGATGGTGACTCAACCTCTTCCCTGGGCAGCCTGTTCCAATACTTGACAACCCTTTCGGTGAAGAAATTTTTCCTAATATCCAATCTAAACCTTCCCTGGCTCAACTTGAGGCTGCTTCCTCTTGTCCTACCACTTGTTATTTGGGAGAAGAGACCAACACCCACCTCTCTACAACCTCCTGTCAGGTAGTTGTAGAGAGCAATAAGGTCTCCCCTCAGCTTCCTTTTCTCCAGGCTAAACAACCCCAGTTCCCTCAGATGCTCCTCATCAGACTTGCGCTCTAGACCCTTCACCAGCTTTGCTGCCCTTCTCTGGACTCGCTCCAGTACTTCAACGTCCCTCCTGTAGTGAGGGGCCCAAAACTGAACACAGTATTCAAGGTGCAGCCTCACCTGTGCTCAGTACAGGGGGACGATCACTTCTCTAGTCTGCTGGCCACACTATTTCCAATACAAGCCAGGATACTATTGGCCCTCTTGGCCACCTGGGCACACTGCTGGCTCATATTCAGCTGGCTGTTAACCAATACCCCCAGGTTCTTTTCCGCTGGGCAGCTCTCCAGCCACTCTTCCCCCAGCCTGTAGTGTTGCATGGGGTTGTTGTGACTCAAGTGCAGGACCCACCTGTCCAGTCATGAGCATGGAGATGTATAGTAAAATAAGCCAGCATGAATTGCAATCACACCTTCAGTTTCTTAAGCAGATCACTAAAAGCCTTGTTTAGGTGCCATGTATGTCTGTAGAAGCATAAAACCTTTTGAGATCTCTAAAATGGTATTGCTTGTCTGGTGAGAGATGTGGTAGTGTTCACCTCCAGCTCTGTACCTTGCCTGTCTTTGTGAAAGTCCCATTTGTGCTGCAAATATGTTTCAGATAATTTAGGTAACAGCTGCTACATTTGCCTTTTGTAACTTGGGGGATTCAGATAACCAGCCTACAAATCCTGTCAATACACAAAACCGCTGAGCCATTTCTGTACCCATGCTGTCTGTTCCCCTCTGTCCCCTCCCCCAAAACGCTTCAAATAGAAATAAAACCTCCTTTACATTTCAGATATGGTAACCTGAGGTAGGGTCAGCACATTTCTCATCACTAGCCATTCATATCAACATCTTATGTTTTTTCCCTACTGATCCCTCTGGCAGCTTTTTAGAATTGCTTTGAATTTATAATTTGTGATACTGTGAGTTTTAAATGTAATACTAGGTTACATTTGATTTACTCAGTATTAAATACCAAGGCCCTGCTGTGGACCCTACAAAAGTCCACAAACTTCATTGCAATGAGACATGCATTCTTTACCTTGTTGAACATTAATGTTGTTGCTGCCTATGAGCTGTGCTCCATGACTCCTCCCACATTTTTTTCTGTCACAGAATCACAGAATGGTAGGGTTGGAAGGGACCTCTGGAGATCATCTAGTCCAACCCCCCTGCCAGAGCAGGGTCACCTAGAGCAGGTTGCACAGGAACGCATCCAG
>VWZL01004842.1:39135-62807 GCA_013396915.1 Stercorarius parasiticus
TAGGATGCCGTTGGCCGCCTTGGCCACAAGGGCACATTGCTGGCTCATGGTCATCCTGTTGTCCACCAGGACTCCCAGGTCTCTTTCCACAGAGCTGCTCTCCAGCAGGTCAGCCCCCAACCTGTACTGGTGCATGGGGTTATTCCTCCCCAGGTGCAGCACCCTACACTTGCCCTTATTGAATATCATAAGGCTTCTCTCTGCTCAACTCTCCAACCTGTCTAGGTCTCTCTGTATGGTGGCACAGCCTTCTGCTGTGTCAGCCACCCCTCCCAGCTTTGTGTCATCATCCTGTGATGTGTCCTGATCATTTGAATCAGGAAACCTGCTCAAAACTTTTTTACTCCCTTTCAATGACAATTAGGGCATGGCCTAGGACATGGCCAGGCAGATTCCTGGATTCAGGGTTTTGGAATAAATTTTGGGTTGCCCTCCTCTAGACAAAACTGGAAATGATTAATCCTCTGGGAAAGATAAGAGATAATTCTTTCTGCTGTATAAACTGCTGAAAAGACTAGCTTTTTACTGTTTCTCATAGTTTTCATTATCTTGCATTTTTTTTTTTATTTTTTATTTTTAGTGAGGGGCCTAATCATCATTATAAGTGAATGTATTCCCAGAGTGCTGCTAGTAGCCATGTTGGCAGGATACTGGTCTTGAATTAATCATCTCAGCTTGGTTAGAAACAGTTCAAAATTGTCTGAGATTAGGGACCATGATATTTATGCATATGTTTCTATATTGCAGCACTAACAACACCCACATTACGGAATCGTGGAATCACGGAATTTTTCAGAGTTGGAAGGGACCTCTAGAGATCATCTAGTCCAACACCCCTGCTAAAGCAGGATTGCCTAGAGCACATTACTCAGGACTGCATCCAGGCGGGTCTTGAAAGTCTCCAGAGAAGGGGACTCTACAACCTCCCTGGGCAGCCTGTTCCAGTGCTCTGTCACCCTCACCATAAAGAAGTTAGATATCTTAACGTTAGCGTGAATAATTGCAAGCAACCTGTAACATAAGACATAAGCTAATATTCTTAATATTGTGTAGACAAAAGAAACCATTGTAGTGAGTACTGGATAATACAAGCAGTTTTCTTACAGCCTAGTAAGGAAATGTAATTGTAGCTCTGAAATCTTGCCAGCCTGTCTGCTAGTTCTTGAAGTAATACAGGTGGTACAATTTGAGAAACGAGCCTTCAAAATATGATGGAGGGAACAGATGACAACTGGAAGTGTCAAGATGGGAGCTCTCTCCATACATAGGTGATTTATGCTGTCTTGATCTGATGGACAGAAGAGCTCTTCAAGGGACAGGCTATCCATACAGACAGCCTGCCTTTGACACAATATCTCTTTTAGCAGAGTTTTCTTCATGAACCTGGAGCTTACAAAGTTTTGTATTTGGAAGAAATGCTTCTATATCCAAGTAGAATGAATAAGGTCAATCTGTCAGGGTAAGCACTGAACCCATAAAGTTCCGTTATGACAATTCTATGCAAAATAAGGCAAAAAATCAAAAGACAAAGAAGGTGGCTATCAATAAGAAACTGATATAACAATGAGAATAAGAAGAAAAGTAGCTTTGGTAATAAACTTTACTGATTTCGTGCCAATGTCCTTTTTGACTATGGGTTAGAAAGAGAAACAACACTTGCAGCCGTCTCCCTGCAGGCACCAGATTGCTAATAGAGGCAACAGAGCTTGCAAAACCTTTGGTAAAGATCCAATGGAGTGAATGGATGAGGAAAATGTGTAATAGCTTCATTGGACACTTAAATTGGTGTTGAAATAATAACAGATTTTTTTTTTTTTTCCCAGGATCAAACAGAAAAAAATCAAATACATGGTTTGGACTGTGTGAGAATTCCAGTTTGGGATTTTATTCAACAAAAAACCAAAATGAAAATATTTTTATGTTGTTCAGGGTTATTCAACCTTTTAAAACATGTTTTTCTCTTAATCTTGATAAAATTTTAATAAAAAATGCTATTGTGAAACAAGAAAATTATGTTCTATTTTTAAATGTTCAAAATGAGCTGGTTTGTTTTTTTTCAAATAAAACATTTTATTTTGATAAGACCATGAAGCACTAAGAGGCATTTAATATCCTCTCCTCACCCCAGAAAAAAAAATATTTGTTGAATGAAGCCAAATCTTGTGAATAACATTGTTCCAAATAAATGAAATTTTTGCTGGTTTTGTTTCTTTATAAAGATGCACTGATAGCACTAATCCAGTTCTTACCCACTCCTATAACATCTTAGATGTTACATGTAATTTCACAATAAATTTAAACCCTTTTAGTGTAAATGAAAACCATTTTTTTTCTTTCATAATTTTTCTTCATGAATTATCCTGCATTCCATGCTTGTGGGTGCTAAAATATTATTATTTTATTATAGAAATTGTTTGTGAAATATAAAAATTTAAATAGCTGGGTATCCTATTAGCATCCAATATCATCTGAATACTGGCATGGGACTACATAGTCCCGTTATGACCATTCTATGCAGAATCGGGCAGGAGAATTAGAAAAGGATACAGAACGTCTGTACTGTAACTTTTCACCTCACCTTCCTAAAGAAGTGGTAACTCAAGAAAAAAACCAGCATAACCAGAGGCAGTACTAAGGAAAAATAGTAGAGAAGCTTGGGAGCATGACTTTTAGACGATGTGCATCTTAGAATCTGTAATAATACTTGTTGCTTTAAAAAATAAGTTGCAAATTGCCTAAAGTCAATATGGCTTCAGAAAATCAGAAAAAAAAATTGTGATATATCTTCATTTTTCAAATGTCTCTAGAAATCTTTTTAAAAAAATAAGATGAAACCTAGAGAAAGTAATGAATCCCTCGCAAATGACAGTTCTCTTTTCAGTAAGCTAACTCCTATCTTCATATGTTTTTCCACAGTAATTCTCACCACACATGCAATTCACACTCTTTTCTGTGATTTTTTCACAAAAAAACAAAGTACAGTATCTACTGTACTTCTTCTGTGGTATTATGTATTAGAATGTTTATAGGAGGAAGAATAAGCTGAGAGATGTGTGGGCGATAGCTTTGTTATTGTAGAAAGACTAAGCTTGAGAAATAAGCTCTAGTCACTATGGCAATGAACTTAAACATACCATGTGCCATTGTAAGGTTTTTAAAATTCCATTTTTCTTTCTTTCATTTTTTAAAAAATGTAACATACAAACAATGAAGGAACAAGTGAGTGTTGATTTACAGCACAATTCTGCAAACCACATCAAGCTTAATGCACAGATCCTGTGGTGCTGGAAAATGAAGAAAAACTGAGACAGAAGGGGCAAGAGGGAAGAAGAGAAGAGAGGAAGAAAAGAGAGGGAATACCTGCATAATACTTTATCAGCCTTTCTTGACAATAGTTTTGTTACCTTCGGATGTATAAACTTTAAGTTAATTTTGTCCAGCAGATACTTAACAGCTAATTTTTCTTTAAAGTTTGGCGTGCAGAAATGAAATGCGATTTTCTACTCATTGCTCAGTTTCAGGCATATGATTAAATGTTATAATTCATTTACTGAAAGCTACCATTCCCATTGTTCACAGGACTATTGGTAAGCTTTCAACTATTTAATGAAGCACTTAGTATCACGCAAGCAACTGTCAGGATGTGGAAAAAAAAGCATGCAGAAAAAAAAGATGAGCCGTACTAATAATGAATTGTTAGTGGAACAATGGTTTCAATCATTAGTCAGTAAAATAAAGGTGATTATAGGATTTTATATATCCTCATACATACAAGTGTGTGCGTATATATACACACACACAACATTATAGAAGAGTTTTTCTTGTTTTATTTTAATCTAATAACCAGGCTGCATAACCCTGTAATGTGATGCTGTGTACAGAGATAATACTTTTAAATACCCACTGATGGATTACATTGCCAACATAAAAAGTTCTGAAGAACAATTTTCAAACCGTAATGATTATTTTATTGGTATGACTTTCTGTTTTTGGAAACTGAATGCACTGCAGACCCAGGGCTAGTTTACTGCATTGCGTTTAATTTTGACCATACCTGTTACTATTGTTTAGATTTGTTTAGCAACAGTGAAAAAATTGCAGTACGAGATTCCTAAAAATGCAGCTTCCCAAGCTGTTGTGCTTTCCTCTGGGCTCTTTTGGGGGGGTGCAATACTAGAAGAGACCACCTGGGATACTGATTCATGTCTTCTGCCATAGCAGAGTTGTTCTTTGGTCTGCGTGAGCCTTTCCTGTTGATGTAGGAATGAATTTCTGTAGCTGTTATAAATCGAACAGTTTAGTCAAAAGTGCTAGAAGTAATCCAAAGGTACTAAAAGAGAAAAAATCGCTTTTGTATTACCAATAATTTAATTTCTGCCTGTAAGGTGAAAAGAAAAATTAGATTAAGCACTATAAGCATTATAGTTCATGCCACCAAGCGACACATCTTCGGTTTTCCAATACTGGAAGTTGTCCCTCAATTTTTTAAAGGAAGAGGATAAGTACAGAGAACCAGGCTATGCTGGATGTGTATGTGTGTGGGGAGTGAAATGTAACAGATCGGATGAAATAGGAACTTTTCAGTCCATTCCTGAAATTTTGATGCTGGCAAATGGTCAGTTATCTTTGTTCCAAATGCAGCTCATACAACGTTTTGTAAGATCAAGCTCTCTAATAAAATATAACAAGTACTAATCACATTGCTGGTGAGCTGCTGGAAGACACACAGATGCCATAGTAATGCTATAATCAGCACTTGAGAAGAACAGGTATAAATATGTAACCTAATTTAATTCAGGAAAGTACGTATTTTTATTGTATTACTTTCTGCTTAGACTTAAATGATTATTTATACAACCAGAACTGTCAGTTACTAAAATAAATAAATGTAACTGATCCTTTGTCTCCTTTGTTTCCCTGGCTACTGTGCATGTTGTATGTGTCAGGACAGTTAATATCTATATGTCCAGCCTACTGTTTTTCTTCCTCTTATCTCCATTATTTGTAGACCCACAGGTGATCTTTTCCTTTTTTCCCATCAAATTACAGTTTTCATTATACTGACAGGTGCCATTAGGCAACAAGGAAGCTGACTGCTAAGTGTGGTGAAAATAATTGCTTATGAGTCAGTCAGGCCCATTTAGGGGAATAATTGTGTTTTTTTCTGTTTATCAGTGCAGAATTCAGATTACCAATATTTATATACTCTCATTTTATTTTAACTGAAAAGAAATTATTGCTTAGATTATGAACACCAGGAACTTTCCCAAAGTTAATCACCCAAAAAAATCGATATTTTGCATTGGCTTTGTCAGAATGACACACTATTTTTTTAAAGTCTAAATAAAATAGCCACTGCTTTTCTTTCAAGGCTGCAATTCCTATTCATTATTGTGTAGCACAATCATCTAGATCATTCCTCACAAATCTTTTACCGCTTAAACATACACACACCTCCACAAACTCCTTTGAGTTGAAAGCAACAAGAGGATCACTGCAGACTGAGTAACATGGAATCTTTTTGTGATGCTGTGTTTGGGGCAAAAGCTCTTGACTGATACATGGGAAGGAGCAAATTGATAGGTTATCAGGGTTTAAAGAAAAGTTAAGATTTTGATCTATCAATGCAAACCTTTTCTGTTTTCCCTAATTAATTTTAATTTAATGTAAATTCCAATTCGTTAGACTGCTCAAATGGTAAATTCAAAATTTTAAACTTTTAAATTCATGAATGTATTAACGTTCACATAGGAAAGGGTTGTAAAGCATGATCCCAGTAATTTAATATTAAAAAAAAAACAACAAACCCCAACAGTTCCAAAGGAATACCTTCCTACTTTAAGTTATGACTTTTCTGAAAGCTTGAATAACTCATAGAAAACAGCAAAGCTGAATTTATGGAGATAACTGTCTCACCTGCCTCCACTATAAATAGATTGCATTCATCTTACCTGCCCTTTCTTTGATTACATTTCATATTTGAAATGATTATTGTCCTAAATTGTTTCCTGTTTGAAGTATAGATTTTTCAAGTCAGTCTGACAGGCATGCATTTCACTGAGGTGCCTAATTGCCTTTTATACTGGAAGATATTGCTTGAAAATCATGTGCTTTCTAAACCCAGACTGATTCATGCCTAAGAAAACATCTTGACAAGATTATTTTTCAGCATGCAACACAAGGTATGTAAGTGGTACGAGATCCGAAGACTATAGAAATGAAACACCTAAAAATCTCCTGTTAATCCTGTAGGAAAAAACTTCTATATTAGGATTGAGACAAAGTACTAAATGTTTCAGAAAAAAGGGTGAGGATCCTATGTGGTCAGAGACTGTGTTTTGCCTGAGCACCCCAACTGGGACTGTAACCAATGCAGCTGAAGAGCTCATCAGACCATAACCCAAGGCAGTCTGAATAGAGACTACGTGGGAAGTATTATCCTTCACGTGTTCTTCTCATAACTGAAAACAAGAGTTCCTAGATTAAAATATTTTTCAAGTATTTAGTTCATTTAACTACTTTTGCTATGCTTCCTATTATTAAAAACAAACCACTTTCCATTCAAAGTAAATGCTACCAGAACACTTGGTACCAGAATAATTGGTTGTATGCAGCACATGCAGCCTTTTCTGTCATGTCTTTAGGCTAACACCAGAGAGGGTTGAGGTGCAACATACATCAGCCCCAAAGTGGAGTTAAGCACAGGATATTTAAGCCTCTGAGGCAATTTTTTTTCTTGTTTCCACATGTGGAGGGGTCAAAAGGTCCCAAAGGAGAGTGGGTCTAGAGCAATACATGTTATCCTGTGTAAGTCAGTGTATCTCTGAAAATGAGCCTCAATACAGATGCATTAGGTTCTTGTATTCTCTTGCAAAGAGTCTGTAGTTCAAATCTTAATCTTGTGTAATAAGAAGAAAAATAATTCTCAGTGATAATTGCTAGGAACACTCCAAGTTATCTTTTACTCCAGTGTGACTTAAATATCTCATTAAACAGTATGTGTTTGTGGAATTATATGAAACTCCTGATAACTTAGTTTAAGAAAAAAAGTTTTTGTTCTCTAAGCCTGCTCTCTTCCCATCAATAAACATCTTTGCACATTTGGTTTCTCATTAGAGTTTCTAGCATCCTAGTGGAAATAAATGTCATAAGATTGTTTTTTCATGCTAAGTTAATATGCTGGTTTTGCTGACTGGAGGATGTTTTCTCAGCAGGGAAATAATAACTCTGAAAACAATGGATTTTTCTTAATGACATCTAAATCTTCCTAAGATATCCAGGGCTTCAAGCCAAACCATCCACAGCATGAGTTTGCCTCTATTTCATCAGTGATTGTGTTGGTTACTATGTGTTAACAATGATCCTCATTTTACTTATATGTGTATAATTAGATATATCCAAGAGCTGGCACAATTAGTGTGCTGAAATAAGCCCTTCCTGATACCTGTACAATACCCAGCACCAAGATATAAGAGTTCTAATAAATTCTCAAGGTTACGGTATTTTTACAAATTACAGTGTAACACTGGCCACATATCTGACTTTGTAGACTTTTGGTAAAATGAAAAGCTACACAATTTTGATGATTTTTTGAATAAAAGCTACATTAGTTTCCCCATTCAATAATTTTTTTTCTCAAAATAATTAGTTTTGGTATCAGAATGGCTTAATACACAATGGATATAAAGGGAGCAGTTGTATTTACTATTATAAACTTTCCTTGATGTAATTCCCTGCCCACCTCCAGTCTATCTTTAATGAGATTCTAACCTTACTGTGCAAACGCACTACCAAGGACAGGCAGCTAACCCTACATTGGTCCCACTTAGGGTACCTTGGTTTTTGGGATGTCTGGATCTTCAGCAACTTCGTTCAAACCAAATTTGACCTACATCCATAGTTCAGACTAGGTTGCTGAAAACTTGCAGCCTGAGATAACTGGCAACGTTGCACAAGCCTGTGCCACATGTGCATGGGCTGCTCCAGCTGCGTGTGAGCTGCGGCATCCCTGCCAGGTAAGACTCATGCTGCGTGTGCTAGTGGACACAGGATTTTTCAGGCAGGGAGGTGGTGTGGTGCTCTGTTACCTGTCATGCTTGCAGTTGTGAAGCTCAGTGTGGATTAAAGCCGCGTCATCACCTGCGTCTCTTTGACTCGAGAAGCCGTGCTGTGATAAAATAAGTCAGAAAAATGCTATCTTACTTTGACATTGTAATTCTAGACAACATGTAACATGTAATAAATAGGCACTTTCAGTGATTTCTTCTCAATTTTTGTAAATGCAAATAAATGAGGGAAGTCTCTAACACAACAGTTAGCGTTTTCCCATATAAGAGCTACTTTTGATCTTAGTCTTGCCTCATTCATTTAGCTTTAGGATGCTTCAATACCATTAACCGAAATGAGCTAGGTTACATTAGGCAAACAGATTTCAGCAGTTTTCAGGAAAGAATATGCTAAAATTAAATTAAATTGCCAGAATTTAAGTTCTCTTTGGAACTTTAAGTCTTTAAAGCTTCCTCGTGATATACTTTTATAAATGTGAGACTCTGGCTATGGTGTTTTAAATAATACTTATTTAGAGCTTTAGATTTAATTAAAAAGTATTTTATTGGGAATATTATTGTTTATCATTCATTGTCATTTATTCACATTATTGTTTAATGTCATTATTTAAAGTGACATTTAAAAGAAGTTACTGAATGTAATCTCAATAAATTCCAAGAATCCAGCTGGTTTCATCACTGCCAAGCTACCATTTTTTTTTAACCTCTGAGTTTGACTGCTGTAGTTGGTGGAATTTACAAGCAGAAGCAGGAATATTTGAAGTTATAAATGATGATAATACACTACTGTAAAAACATTTTTCCACGTAAAATAAGTACTGCCACGATTTTTCTCTGAGATCAGGAAAGATCAAGGGATATTTTTGGAGAGCCTTCTTTGCCAGAAGAAATTACTTAAATACTAGTAAAACTAATACTAATAAAGTTTCTTATTATCTTGATTACTTACTGCATTGAACACATCTCCACTTTTATCTGCTTTCACCTTCTTAAATAATTCTAATAGTTTTCCTTTGTAAAAAAAACAAAAACAAAAAACTATTTTTTTTAAAAAATCTGGTGTTCTAAAATTTTACCTTAATTTTCTTATCTACATATTTCCGCCTTCTCCTTCATTCTCCACTCCTTTTCCAAAGACAGCTCAGGGGACTGTAGCTCTTTATTAAAAATAGCATTGCAAATCTTCTCTTATTTCAGACTGTATTTTGTGCTCAGGTGTTCCTAAAAGCAGGCCCTTTGTTTCTTAAAGGGTCTATTCTATAATCAATATTTTTATAGTGTCTCAATTGTACTGCTTATTTTAATAAGAAAAAAATTGCTGAAAGCGATGTAAATTGATTTTCAGGGGTCAAGGTTGTGCAAAGAAAACTTATTTCATGTAAAAAATATGTCCCTGTGTACCCTGCTTGACAATAGAGAGCTCCCAGACAGGAATTGAAGCAGACAATTAATTTAATTTAGTTTTATGTTATTTTAATTATGCCAAATTGATATAAAACATAAATAAATTTGAGAGTATTCCTCATTCTTCCATGTATGCTAAACTCTGTGTTTCTCTGATGCAACCAGCACATACACAGAAGGCATAAAAACATCCAGCTTTTTTTTGAGCGAGTCGTTGCTTTTAACACAGAGTTTAGCCACGCAAACAGTTTCTTGAAGTTTGGGGTTCATGTTTAACATGTCACAGTATATTTATTTAGTCAGTTTTGCAAAATGCCTTTAACATAAGGTGTTGTGCACTTCTAACCAGTAGAAGGTAGAGCTTTTAACATTATATGCAATACACATCTGTATAAAAACAATAATCTGACTGATGTACTGATGACTCATAGTATTTTGTTTTAATTGGGTGTTTTTAAGTATCTGATGTCCCTAAACATTGTTAGTGTTCTGATGTGTGGCTACAGCAAATAAGAATTTTTCAAGACTATGGAATCTCTTATGCCTAACCCTGCAGTAACGTAGTCAAAGCAAATCCACCTTTTAAAGTTGGTCCAAGATAATTAGTCTAATATCATGCCACAATAGACTAGATGAGTGCATATGGTCAAAGTACCAAATTTTGTCATAGTAATAGTAATCTCCATACACAGAAGAACTTTCTGAACTGCTATTGTTTGGTTTCTTGGTGTTCCTTAGTGCTAAAATAGAGATTAAGGTACCCTCAGCTGTATTTCTGCCAAAGCCCAGAACTGGAAGTAATTGTCACCTAGTTAAACTGGTATCTCTGTCATCATGTTTCCCTAGAAAATCCCCTCTTCTGGTTCTTATGCTCATGGTATAAAACACAGTAGCAAAACCACAGCATATACCACAGAACAACAAATCATAGCATTATCAATAGAGAATGTGCAAAAAACCCCACATTTCTGAGGGTTCCAAAGAACCCCATAGGCACAGCTTGTTGGCTTGTTGTAGGAAGTAACATAACAGAATTTACTGTTCAGAAAAGTTCCTCTTTCCCCTTCCTGCCTTTATGCAAGATGTGGATTTTTCCCAAGCTGGGTATCAGTGCAACATTTGGAAGCATTAATCTCTCTGTATTGCTTAATATGATTGATGGACCTTGGTTGTTTTGTTTTGGTGGTTTTTTTTTTATATGCTCCTTATTTTACAGTGATGATGCCTCTGGAAGAACTGATAACATATCCATGGGACTGTAGTCATATAAATCACAAGTGTCAAGCAATGCAATGCTTTTTCTCTAAACAAAGCAGAAGTGTTGCATATAGAGTAGATTCTCCAAATGTCTCTCTGGGGAAACTCCTCCAGGTTTTAAGATCTTACATCTGAGCAATATTGCATCCTGTCAAAAAGATCTGCTGTGAATTCTAACGTTTTAAATCTTGGACAATATGTTGCGCTAGTCCTTATAGCATCTGCAATGCGGTAGTCATCTTACCAAAAAATACCCTTTCATCTGTCTTCTGGGTTCCCCAAAACTAGAAATTAAGGAGCCTTATTACTTTTTAATCAAAGATAGTCAACAGTCTCCAAATCCTACTTAATTAATAGATATAATTTTAAATGAGATATGTCATCTGAATAATAGAAAATATTCTGCAAAATTATGCAGCTTAAGTCTGTCTGGGAAGGGGAATATTTCTATCCATTAATCCTACAAAATGCTTTTCAAGTTTGATGACTGCCATGTTGATCTTGCATAAAGATCTCTATGGGATGCCGCTAATCATCCATGGATAATAAGATATACAGTTCACTGCTATTTGTAATGTACTGCTGACTGATCTGTGCTCACTCTTCCAATAGCTTTTTGTGGACAGCGTAGGAGAATATGATGAAAATAGACCCCTGTAAGAATCTAAAAATCTAACTTTTGAGGAAGAACAGCTTTTGCCCACCATTACTTTTTCTCATAAAGGAATAAGAAGCGTAGCCGAGCAAATAACACACAGATATTTCAGCGTGCATCTATTTGAAATGTGGAATGAATTTCCTTGTTTTGTACTTATCTCTTTTACTTAAAAGGACATTTTTAATAATAAAAGCCATGGTTTGAACCTGGAAACCAAATGATAGGCATTTAATGCTTGAATTAATAGAAACATACCTCAGTCTGGAGTGCTATAATCACAGAGGCAGAAAAAGGACAAGGGAGACAAGGGATGTTTGCATATATTACATTGTTGCTAAAATAGAACAAAACATTTCTCTAAAAAAGTGGTTGCCTTAGCTGAAGTGCATGCAGTGTTTCCTATGATGTAAAACAAGAGCCCCATCCCAAAACGCTGAATCCTAAAATCCATGGCACTCCATAGTTACTTGCCTTTTACCAGTATGTCAGGTAGCCTCCTACTAGCCTATCTGAATTTCTTTTCTTAAACCAGAAATAGGACCAGATGAACAATATGAATCCTGTCACGCCAGTGGAGGCAATAGCCTCTCTCCAGGAGCGTGTAGTTGGAGAGGACTAGGTCTTGGTCTTTTTGTAGGTATTTTCACTTAACTACCATGTTTTTCTTCTTGCTGATATAAGAGAAGTGAGATAGCAAGTATTACACCATGATTTTGAGGGGAACGTTGGGAGAGGAAACTTCAAGCCTCTCTTTACTCCTGATTGTTTGAGGTCTACAATGGAGACAAGGCAGTCCGAATATCAGAACAGACAAAAGTCCTCTGTTCTCTTCTCCAACACACTGCTGGAGCAGCCAGCAGAATTTCATGTTTTGGTAACTCAGCACGTTCCCATTACATTGTCATGAGGATCAGATTTAGCTTATGGGTTGCAAAAACTGGTATTACAATCAAACCATATCATATATCATTGCACATAATGCTTTCTATAAATTTAAGGCTTCACCTAAGAGTGTGAAGTATGGCTCCATATCTGCGTGAAATTTAGCAATCCATAATGTCCGGTGTCTGCTGCTGACATGAAATATCAGTGTTATTGATTCTTAGAATTGCACTTATATAAATTTATGTTTTTGAGGCTTTGTTTGCTTAATGAAAGCTGATATTCTCTTTCACAGGGTCAAAGATCAGTTCTTTTCTCAAGGGCTTTCCATGAGTCCTTGTACTTATGAATAATTTCTCTGGTATCTAAAATGTCACTCATTTCTTTTTTTCTCTGATTTGACCTCACATAAATGACTCAAGACTGGCTGCACACAGTGCAATGTTAAAAAAGTTAACAAAAGATTTTTCATCTCAAACAATGTGATTCTCTCAGGACACAGCTCCATCAGCAAGGCCTGTTTATAGCCTTGAGTGTTTGAAATTTCACAATGAGAAGCAGAGTGCAAGGCTTAAAGTCACAAAGCAATTGTTGCATGGTGGCAACCGTACACAAACTAGCAGGTTATGCTGTTGCCAGGAATGAGAGGAAGGGTAGGGGATGATATGTCAAAATTGTACCAACATCAGTGATGAGGCTTAACTGACATACAAAATAAAATTCTAAGTTTCTTCTGATGAGTATTGTAGGAACAGAGACTATACCTCCTTTTCATACCCGCAAAAGAGGAGCAGAGCTGCATCTTTCTCAAATGTCTCTAACTTTCCACTTTCTATATTACTTTAGGCCATCTCTCTCTTTGCAAATGCCCAGCTCAATCAGTGCAAAATGGAAATCTTAGGGCAAGAGCATCTACAAATGTTTCAGATTAAACGTTCATGCAAGTTAATGAAGTATTTGTCTACTTGTGCTTGCAACAAAGAAATAAGGAATACACACCCTGCCACCCACAGTGCCATGGGTGGGTGGCAACCTCGGAGAACTCCCCTCAGGATACCACTGCCCTTGGCAGCTGGGACCCCACTCCCAGAGAAAGCCCCTGCCTTGCCCTGCCCTCTCCTGTCCTCCCCTGCTCACTGTGCCCGTTCCAAACCGGACACCACCCTTGTGCCCCTCTTCCCTTCTCTGACTTTCAACTCCTCTCCTCTCTCCCTACTAATTAAAGTTGAATATCAAAACAATGAAAAAAACCACACATTTGATTTTTTATGACTTATGCAATGTCAGGAAAGAAATTTTCTGAACTTAGAGCCTCTGTTACATACAGTATGTTAGGAGGTAAGGGATTACAATAAGATATTCTCAGAGGTCACGAAAAGGAGGGTTTTATTCCATTTTCACTGTAGTTTTATAAGAAAAAACATAACACATCTGTAAAACTTAAGACAAGTTACATCTTCTCCCTGAATTTGGATTAACTTAAAATAACATAACAAGAATGAAATAATTTTATTTTCTAATTCACAATACCTTCTAGTGAAATTAAACCTTGTGACAGTTTGTGAAATAAACAAGTAGCATGTTTATCCCAGTGAGCTCTGGTCAAAGTAGAATTTGCAATTTCTTTAACAGGTGTTAGAGCTCACTACTGAATTTTTCTACAAATGTTGCACCTTTATGAATTTGTGGAAATTCAAGCTTGGTGAGGTCTACTGCAGTGCCTGGGAACACTTCAGCTACATGGCCCTCCTCAGCCCACTTTAGCAGAGGAAAAGGGGCTGATGTATCCAGCAAGGTGTTAAGTGTCTCAGTAACTTTCAAAAACTCACCCCTACTAACTTTCCATATCAGTCCAGTTGCACCATACATTCAGTCTCAACTTTGCCCCCTATGCTGCACCTAACAGTCCTCTACAAAATCAAACCAGGAATTTCAGGACAGAATTAACTCAAGCCAGCACAGGGCCTGGGAAGTCTGATCCAGAGATTTGCCAAACTCTCCCTTAGAATGAGATGTCCAGTTCATCAAAGCCAGGCCAATAACCTAACTGCACAGGGGAAACTTCTTGAGGCAGAGATCAGAAATGTGGCCTTTAAACATAAGCAAATACAAAGATAACGTAAAAAAAAAGTTCTTGATGCTGAAGAGCTGAAACCCAGGAATTTGCACATGATTTCACAGAGGAATAGGAACTCCCCAACTTAGCAGACAAAAAAGCACAGGCATAGCACTGCTGCAAATCATGAAGAGAGGGATGCCTCTCAAGACACACACAAAACACAAACCCATACCCAGGCCTTTCACTACAGAAGCAATGACCTGCGGACGCCCACCCCACCTGCCTACCAATTCTGAGCTTATTCTGGCAAAACTTACCAAATCCCCCGCAGCTGAGTGGCCTAACTCTGCTGCGAGAGGTGTTGCGGCATCTTGAATGAAGCTTGCGCTGCGCAGGGCCCACAGGAGCTGAGGCTGGCCCTTCGGGCACGTGGAGCTGGGCTTGGCAAGCAGCAGTGACAGAGGCTTCTCCCCTGCAGAGACACACCCCGGGGGGGTGCCTGAGCTCAGCCTGCAGCCCCCACAGCAGCAGGAGTGACTCTCCACAGCCAGGCAGCGGGGCACAATGGCAGAAGGCCACTAAGAGCCCACACCCCAGGGAGGGCGCTGCCTACTCCACACTGCTGGGCCCCGCACCTCTGACAGGCCCCTGCACGAGGCACCCGCCTCCTCACAGGGGGTGTCTCCCAGCAGGGGGGACACACGGAGCCCGATCGACAGGGCCTTGAAATGCCACATCTGGGATACCTTAGCATTTCCCACCAAAACCGTCTGCTGTCCCCTCAGGCAATCATAGGCACTTACCACTTGAGACTTGACCACCTTCCTTCCTGAATTAACTCAGGTTTTACTACCAAAAACTGTTCATTCTACTTTCTGAGGCATATTAGCCCTCTAACTGCATACTACGCCGTTCACTCTGAGGTACCTCAGTGTCTCCCACTCACACATGTGCACTGCTCTCTTCAGACATTTGGGGATGTCCACTCACAAATTTCACTGTCACCTTTAGGCACCTCAGCACTTTCTACCTATGTCCCCTTAAAATAGCTGAGTGCCCTCCACCCCCAAGAGCCTCCAGGGCTCCCTCTGAGACACCTCATCTTTTCTCTGCACAAATGGTCTGTCACCCTGATGCACCTCAGTTGTTTTCTGCCAGAAATCTCTACTGCCCAGCTCAGATGTACAGGGTTGGGTCATGTCCCGTCCCCCCCACACACTGTCCCCTCTGAGGAAAATCTGTGACAAACCTCACCTGAGACCTCAACAATCACTGCTTCCGTTTCCCACTCAAATTCTCCACCGTCTCCGCTGATGTGTCTCAGCATTTCTTTCCCAAGTCCTCCAAAGTACCTCAGAGTTTCCCACAAAACAACCTCTGCTCTCCCCAGAGATACACGTCAGCTCTTCTGCCACCGTTGAGGTACCTCATCCTTTCCCACCCACAGCCAGAGGCATGGCTTGGAGGCATGCCGCTCCTTCCTGCCAAAGCCCTGGCTCCGCCGCCTCCAAAGCACCTCAGTGCTCCTGAGGGACCTGAGTGCTCTCCTCCCTGAGGTAGCTCAGTGCTTCTGTCTGACAACCCAGCACTTTCCGCCCAAATACCTCCTCCACCCCGCTGAGAAACCTCAGATAAAGGCATATTGCAGACTTACTGAATTTTGATTACTAAAATATTAACTAAATTCTGTCTGTGGCACTGCAAAATGAACGCCCGCTGAGGTACCTCAGCATGTCCTGCACTGCTGTACCTCAGAGGCGTGTTAGAACATCATCTATATAAAATACAGTCGAGACGCCCATAACAGCCAGTAAGACAAAGTAACTAAAACTTGTCTGGATCCTCTGTCAAAGCAGCCCTATCAGGACTGTTGTTCCAATTTGCCAGCTCACCTACTGAGCAGTCATGGCTGATCTGAAGTAGATCATACCCAGAGAATCGTCACAAATTCTGAGAAGCACTGGAAGAAAATGTTCCATCGGAGAAACTTTAACTACAAATTACTCTGCAAGAAAATAAGCTTGCAGATGAAAAAACCAACCCTTCTATTATGAAACAGCAAATCTCCTGAAATACATATGAAAAAAAAGGAATGGCATTGAGTAGGTGCCTTTGATGCACAATATCAACACTTCTGATGGCAAAAAGATCAAGAAGCCTGTTTACAGAGATCAAGATGCCAGTTACATTCTTTGAGGGTTCAGGATGCAAAATATTAGAAGAAGCAGATAATAACGTTCTCTGTCTCACCCATTTTCTGTGACATAGCGACAAGAGGAATATTGAACTTACACAGACAGAAACAAAATAGGTGAGTTTGCTCACTGTAACACAAAAAAAACCCCACCTCCTACAGATATCAGTGAGCCTAATACTTTACTCACCTGTTTGTGTGGAAATTGCTAATGTTTATGCTTAGCCCAAGTATGAGCTTTCTGTTGAAAAATAAATCAACCATTAGGACCAGGGAATCTTCCCCTGTCAGTGTAAAACACTTGGAAGGATTTGGATCTCCTGTCCACAATTGGACAGGAGATAACTGGATCTCCAGTCCACAACTGATTCCAAAGACAACTCCATCCTGGGCTGCAAGCAGACTAGGAATTGCAACTGGTCATTGCCAAGCTTGCTTGCCTAACTTCCTCGTAACTTGGCTTTTTATTTTCAGCTGAATGTCAGTGAGTATGTGACTGAAATATACATTTTGATACATCAGTCACTGAAAAGCACTATAGTTGTAAAGACTTCTCAGCCCATTTTTGTATCTCTCAAAGAGAAATGTCCAGGAAACACAGTATTTGAAAAACCTGGAAAATGTATCAATATATAAATACTGCCTTTCTTTAAAAGATGAGCTACTGCAAATTTATTTAGATTATACATTAACTAAATGTAGCTCAGAAAATGAAACACTTTATCTGTGAAAACATTTTAATTCAGAACAAGTAACTGTAATTGGTGAACTTGTCTTCTGAACATGCTTCAGACAGGGCTGTACCATCTGGAATTATCAGCAATTTGATGAAATGCCAGACTTCCAGTTTTGAATTCGTTGATACTACTGGAATCTATCTGATATATTCTTTATTTTGGATTCATGACTAATATCACAATGTACTTTTTGCAGAACAAAAAGAAAAAATTGCCTAACAAAACCACCTAGCTATTTCTATTTTTGGTATTCTTATTTTATAATTAAGAAGGCTCTAGGAATATCTAGCTGAGTGATCACTGCATTACCCAAACAAACTCTTTTGCAACGTGGTAAGTGTTTTGTTAGTATTATTCCTGATCCTGGTCAGTTTCATGAAGGACACCAGCCCCCCAAAACATGGTTTATTAAATACATAATACAAATATACAAATTAAATACAAATCATAGAGTAGTTTTACTATATTGCATAGCAACATAAGACAAAAAAGGAATTGAGTGAAGATTACATGCATGTAGCAATAAAGTAGCAAATCAAAGAAAGAGCATGCTTTTTATTTGCTTTAGTAATTGTTCTTCAACCATCTTTGCATTTGATTTTCTTATTTTGTGTACAATTTACTAAGACTAAGTGCAATAGAAATAGATTTTAGAAAGATAAAAAAAAAGAAGATAAGTACCCAAATAACGTAGGTGCAAAAATTCTGCTTTACCTTCATACTTCGAATTTACTCAGTCTTCTGGCTAGCTTTGATTTTTTAAATTTGACATTACTATGGCTATATGAACCACTAATTTGGTTAGTGGTTCTAACTAACTGATAACTAACTTCTACTGCTTGATCACTACCCCCCTAGATACTCTAATATTGCTCTTCTCTGCTCTTGTATATTACCTTTTCCCAAATAGTTTTTTAGTTAGCTTACAGTTAGCTTGTCCACAAATTAGGGCTTTATATGTTAATGTCACATACATCACAATGTCACAATTTAACAACTAATGCTTCTAGATTACCTTCTTATTCACAATTACTGCTTCTCTTTCAGCTGTTACCAGTAGCCAGATTTCCCCTTGCTACCATGGGCATTGTCTGGTTCTAGCGTTTGATGTTCTAGCATCACAGGTCTAGTGTTTTTCTCTTTGGAAATAATTGGCCGTTCACTGTTGTTTCTTTTCTCTCAATCTTCTCAAATCAGTGTTTTCACCAGCCTGTTTGTCACATAGGCTGACTTGTGTCTTGTCCGTAATTCCTCTTATTCACAGTCAATCCAATCAGTTCTCTCTGGCACTACAGTAACCGATTCCTTGATGACAATGTGACATCTGATCTGATATAATTTGTACTTATCATTTGTACTTACCATTTGTACTTTCCCAATCTTGCATTGAGTTCTTCAAAGCCCAATGAGATTCCTACCTCATTGCCAGAGAGAAAAGATGTAAATACCAGTGCTACTATTAAATTAAGGTACTCTGTTTTGAGTTCTAGAGAGCTGAAGGACGAGAAATCACATCAGAGGCATCAGTTGTCTGAATGAATAAGATGTAGGTTGAAGATACAAGGAAGTGAGTCTGAGGAAATGGTTCCACTTATAAACTTGCCATCTGAAGTTTCTCTTCTTTTTCATGAACTCATCTGCAACTGAAACTCCCTCCTTTAGTCTGACACTGAGCAGACAGGATGGTTACCTAAGAAGGCTAAAAAGCAGGGACACACAGCTGCCTTACCTTTGTGTGTGTGTCCATGTAGCCATTTTGTGTATACATGCTTTCAGCCTTGTGGGAATAAGGAGCTAAATCATCTACAACAAATCGGCATGCCCTGATGAGTAGAAAACAAATGAGCATCTCTGGATTGTATTTCCTTTGAATATATTGAGTTACTTGAGTAAGCAAATCCAGTTAAGGAAATTATAGGCCCTCTCTTACCAGAGAGGGCCACGATTGTTTAAAGTTCAAGAGTGTCACTTTCTGTCCGAAAGAGGAAGGAAGCCTTTGTCCCTGGTGGACTTAAGCTCTAATTATTTATTAAGGAGTTCACCACAGGGTGAGAAATCAGATGTCATGTGTCTCTAATGTGTTGCTGGTATTTTCCTTCTCTACTCAAAATTTTTGTTTTCTTACAGTGATCTGTTTTTGAAGCACCTTCTTCCTCACTTCTTTCTCTTCTTGCCCCCAAAGAAAACAGGACAAAGCAAAGTGGTCTAGTTTTTAATATCCAGCAAAGTATGATCTTGGATAGGGGCAGTACACATTAGTTTGCAATGAAAACATTGCTTCTGAGTGGAAGGGACTGAACTTCTAGTGAAGTTTTACTTCCTTTTCCACACTGTCTCAGAATTATGTTTCGATGAAAATATGCTAGCTTATACAGAGGGTTTAATCCGTAAAATAAGGTAATGATAGAAGGTAGTACTTACATCCAGAAGGAAAACAAAGTCATAGAATATCTACATACACAATAACAGCTTGATAGACAACAGGATATGAAGAAAAAATAGATGGCCTGAAAGTATGAAACCTCCCAGCTGACTTACTGCGTACAGATGGTAAATGAGGGTAAAGCTGTTCAATTGTAACTTTTGCTAGCATATGACCTTTTTTCTTAGCTTAATCAATAAAACAACCAATAGTTCTCCAGTTTTCTCTGAATCCATCTTGAACAGCAAAAACAATTTGTCTATTGCATTTCTCCAAAAGTCAGAAAGCAAACCTCAGGTACTGACTGACAAATGGAATTTTGAGATATTATTTTAGTTAATCTAAGTAATAAGAGATAAAAGCTTATGAAGGGATATATGACATTTCCTGAAATAAGCTGAAATCCAATATTAATATACTGGATGATGTGTCTCGTAGCACACTTATTTTTTTGGTGAGAGGCACCCACTAATTATCATCATTAAAGTACAACGTGGAATGCAGATACTACATTCCTTTTTTCAATAAAAATGCTTTGTGCTTTACAATGCCATATTGTGATTGAAATTAACCTTCTGAGTAGGAGTATTAAGCCATTTCTGAAATTTATTTTTATTGTTCGCTAAGATGCCTATATGTCTATATGTGTCTCTGAAAAATTCTGCACAGAAATAAGAGTAAATACACCACACAGCACATATATTATATCTGTCTCTTAGGCAATGTCAAACCAATTGTGTATATATTAATAAATTGACTGATAAGTCTCTGAGTGTGTACTATAACTCGGAGCATCCCTTCCGTATATGACTTAGTGTGCATAAGCAGATCAGGCAGAGAGTTCCTGTGCGGTAGCCATTGCTTCAAGAGTTCTGGATGTCAGGATGTCTCAGGGGAATCAGGCGCTCAGGAACTACTGCTCTGAGAAAACACAAAACTGTCTGTATTGATTTAGGCCACAGGCTCCTCTAGCTGAGTATCCTGTCTGCAGCAATAGATGATGGTGCTTGTCTAAAGGAAAAGCATAATTAACAAAGCTAGCATAGGTGCTCCTAGCCTGCAGCAATCTGTGGCTCAGGAGCTTTCTGAGGCAGTGACGTCATCTTTACAAATAATATAAACTTCTGGTATGCAAAACATTCTGTGGAAAGGAGTTCCATAGCTCAGTTATACGCGTTGTGTGAAGGACCATCTTTCTCCTTTTTCATTTTGACCTGCCTCATGCAAATTTTGATGTTTTAATGTCATTGTTTTAATGTCTCTTGTTGTCAAGTGGTGTTTCTCATTCACATCCCTCATAAATCTCTCTTACAGTACATCTGGGTTGTTTTTTTGCAGACTGAACAAGGCTCTCTATTTAATACAGAATCTTCCCTACCCTTGTTCCAGTTCTACTATATTCTCTTTGACATGAGGGATTCCATATGGTATTCAAGATGCAGAAGTCAATTTGTTCTGCAGCATAATATTTTTATGCTTTTCTCTCTCTTTTTTTTTATCTCTTTTTCTTTCTTTTCTGTCTTTGTCTTTTCTTTTTTCTTTTTCGGATCCTTAGTGAGTGCCCAGCTAAGGTTTTAATAGAACAATTTGTTATAATTCTAAGGTGTCTTTCAAGATTTGCAGTAAACTTGTCAGAATCTATTTAAGTATCTGCAAAATTAGGGCTGCTTTGTCTCATATGTACAATTTTATGATTTTTGATTCTGAAATTTTCCTACCTTTTTATCACCCAGCCCCTCAGTCTCTCAATGTTCTTCTGCAGTTCTTCGCAGTCACCCACATCTTTACCACCCTCATTGGTGTAATAGCCAGAAAATTTTGCCACCTAATTTTTTTCCAGATCACTTGTGACAATAGGTAAACCAAAGTTTTCATATATTGGCCATCTAATGCTTCAGGATGAGAAGTGTCACAGTCAGGTTAAGCAGTTAGCTCTTCCACATATTCAAAATTCATGTTTAATAATGAATCGGCAAATTCTGATCAGAGATCAGAATTCAGAAGCTCTCACAGAGTTTCAGAACACATGGTTCAGGACTAAAATAATGGATTACCTTTCACAGAAAGATACTGGCTCAAATCAGGGGAGACTGGATATTGGTACTATTGGTCCCATTTAAACTGTACCTCTGCCTTTGCCTGGTCAAAACTGAAGTAATTTATGTAAAAAAATGGCCACTTAGTGCTGTAGGGAGAAAGGTTTTGATCATTTCATAAGGTCTGTTTTACTTTCTTTCTGAGGCACTGTAGAAGCATTGCTTTTCATCTTATTGTACAGTTCATCAAAAAAAAAGAAGTATTTTCTATTTTGTGATGCAGAGAGTGGATATTTTTCTAGTCCTTCTGGACTAAACATGAATCACATGATTGTCTGAGATTGCAGGAGTCTGGATTTGATGAGCCATGTCTCTTCCACGTCTCTGTTCCTTAGTTCCCAAAGAGCCTTGTATCTACAACAACCAATTAATAATGATAAAAAAGAGATAGGTTTAAGTCAAACAAACAAGTAAGAAAAGGAAAGAAAAGGAACACAGCATGATAAGAGAACAGAGAGCATACAAAACTCCTGGGACAGATGGAGGTGCAGTGTGAAACACAAATTCCCTGGATGGGAAACAGGAGGGAAAGCAGAGACAAGGAATTTTAGGAAGTCTTGTGTAATATATTCATTCTAGTTTCTGTTTCCACTTTCTTTAGGCCATTGTGGTATATTGGCTGTAACTTGTGCATGTAATGTGCAATGTGCTTGCTTGTTCTCTTTCTGATGACTATTATTTCAGAATAATCATTAAGTGATCTCAACTGTGTTTGTTTCCATGTGTCTTACTGGTGACATTATGAGACTCCATCTACAAGACTTTGAATTTCATCTGAAGACACTGAGCTAATAGGCCCCATAATTTTTCTCAAGAATGAATTACATATTTCATGATGTGGGTTTCTGAAAAAGACTGCTTTCTAAAGACATAAGTTTTACTTGTGAGGTTTGCAACTCACTTGTAGCTCTCATAACGTACAGTGTGATGCAGATCGTACCTATCAGTGAGGAATCAGTAACAAGATTTGAGCACTAAGGCAATGTGCTTTCAATAGCCATTTTAGTTAGGCAGAAAAAGCTTTTGTTTTCTGAGATATTTTGATTTTTTGGTAAGGTTTTGGTGTTGGGTTTTTTTTGTTTTGTTTGGGTTTTTTGTTTTTTTTTTTTGTTTTTTTTTTTTAGGTACAGAGAATTGAGCCAAAGGTCAAATGTACATTGGTTCCCTGTGGTTAAGTCTGAATGCAATGGAGAGATCATCATGTTCCAGCCAAAAGAATCAGTGTATTTTGTGGAAGGAACTCCCTGAGTACCAAAAGAAATGTGAAGGCCAAATGAGCATCCATAAAATTCTTGAGGATATAACCATTTCCCAAAAGCTATTCAACAGTGAGTCTAAATATGCAACATTCTCATCTGCTGGTCTCCTGAACCTTCTTGATATCTTCGGTTAGGCTGCTTTCTTTGGATACTTCAAAGAAGTGCCTTTTTATGGTTTTCCATACAGAACAGTTTTTGTTTCACAGGGATTTTTTAGGATTTTTCATAGTCCCTTTGTTGTTCTGTTTCTTAAGATTGGTCTTTTGGAAAAAAATTAAAAAAACCCCAACTAGCTCTTCCTTGTGACTGGGAGGAGGCAAAACTTTCAGTCCTAGAAGCCTGTATATTCTCTCTTACCTCTGAAATACCTTAGCTCTAGGGTCTTGACATTTCACATCCCACAGCCCATTTATGTTGATGGTAGCATTTTTAGGGCTACACAGTGAAATGTGGGATCTGATCTGTCTAAAAACTAACCTGGGGCAGGGTGGTGGTGGTTTAATTCTCACTGGATTTCCCTGACTCACCCATGTCTGCATGAGCACTAGTGCTGGCACAAGGAACAGGATGGAAAACTAGGAGGGCAACTAGGAGGATGGATTCCAAGCTTACAATCCTGGACTTTAGGCACGCAGACT
>VWZL01004843.1:4933-107904 GCA_013396915.1 Stercorarius parasiticus
GAGATCAGGTTGGTTAAGCAGGACCTTCCTTTCCTAAACCCATGCTGGCTGGCCCTGATCCCTTGGCTGCCCTGCACTTGCCGTGAGAGCTCACTCAAGATGATCCTCTCTATGATCTTTCCTGGTACCGAGGTCAGGCTGACAGGCCTGTAGTTCCCCACATCCTCCTTCCAACCCTTCTTGTAGATGGGCATCCCATTAGCCACCCTCCAGTCATCTGGTACCTCCCCTGTCGACCAAGATTATTGATAAATGATGGAGAGAGGCTTGGTGAGCTCTCCCGCCAGCTCCCTGAGTACTCTTGGGTGAATCCCATCTGTCCCCATAGACTTATGTGCGTCTAGGTGCAGAAGCAGATCATTGACTACTTCCTCCTGGATCATGGGTGGGTTGTTCTGCTCTCCATCCTTATCTTCCGGCTCAGGAGGCTGAACACCCTGGGGATACCCCATGAGGGCATCATTAATGCCATACCCTTGAACAATGACTCTTTATAGTTAGGAGGGTTAGTGATTATAGGAATTAGTGTTTTAAAGGGCAAAAGCTTCAAATGCGGTTATATTCGGAGAAATAACTTGCGAAGGGAATGCTGTTCTGCTCAGCAGATTGGCCTCTCACGTGGCTTTGGGGACATGAAGCTTTGTGTAATAAAAGTTTTGGAGAAACATCAATAACAGAGTCCACACACACAGGGGGAAGAGTCTGTCTTCCAACAGCCCAACATGTTTCCACTCACGGGGGATCTGGGCAGACTGACCAGGAGCTGCCATCCAGCCGGCACTGGCCCTGCACTCTATGGTGAAGGTGGTTAACACCTGATGGGCCATACGTGATGCCCTGGTGAATGGTGAGCCATCACCTCGCAGTAACCCAAGAGCTCACAGACGCTTGTGCCTTCGTATAAAAGAACAAGGCAGCTTTTGTTTTTGCTCTGCAGCGAAATTCCCACTGAATCTCAGTAGCAAAACAGCGGGAGTGCTACAGGAGGTAGGAGATGACTGCAGGGGCTGTGTTTGCAGGGCTGAGTTTGTTAATTTTAAGAAATGCACATAAATAAAAACAGGCAGGGTCTTGGGAGCAGCGTGCTCGGCTCTGTATCCAGCACAGGCTCCCTGTCATCCTCCTGTCTCTGCACCATGCTGAACTCAAACTGATATTTTGTTGGACTGGGTCCTAATACCCCGTGTGTCTCCACTCTGGTATGTTAAAAAGCAGTGGGAATACACCTTTTTCCTCTTCTATTTACATTACAGCTTCCCTGAGACCTTACCTGCTTCCTAATATGTGTAGGGTACAGTGAGCTATTGCTTAGCTATCTACAGTCCAGTTCAAAGAGAAGCCAAACAGAAGTTTGTTAGGGCAGAGAGAGGTTAGGGAGCCCATTTAGCTTTCTCTGATGTTGTTAATTAGCCATTACTTCTTGTCCTACTTCCCTTACAAGCATTCACCAGAGTGCCTGATGCGTGGCCACTGAGACCCGTCAAAGTCCTTGTGCTGTCTTCTGGGCTGGGTGGCTCAGCCCCATGGTGATGCTCTGGATCTGTTTCTTGTCCCACTTTGGCTGCCATTGTCAGGGTATTGATCTTGCTTGTACCCTTCCTGCTATATACAAAACCTCTGCTTTATTCTTTTTTTTTTTCATTTGCTTGTCATAGCTTTCAATTCCTTTATTATTTCTTCTTCCCTCCTCTGGCATAGGTATCTTCTGCTTATAATCTTCTTAGCCGTCTCTAAGCACTGAGGCAGCCTGTTCATTTCAAAGAATGCTGCTTTAAAGGCAGGTGGGATCCAGACTTGTCCAATTCTTTCTTTTCCCCTGCGATTTGAAAGGCCTGAAAATATTTGCGTGATCATTTCCCCGACACGTGCCCCCAGACGCTCTTTGGCTCTTCTTCTAAAAATAGCATCCCTTCTCCTCATGAGAAATCCTCCAAAAGCAAAGCACCACCCGCACTATACTGCAATTAACAGCCCTCTAATGAAATACTGATATAGGGAGCTTTGCAGTGATCGGCAGGAGCTCATAAAGCTCGTTGCTCGTGCTCAGGTGATAACTGGAGGAGGCTCCTGTGGTCTTGGCCAGCCCTGTAAGTGCACCAGTGTCCTGGGCTAAAAAGACGGATCCTTTTGAGGCCAGGGGCAGCACTGCCTGTCCCTGCCGAGGAGCTGGTCCCATCCAGGCTGCCCAAGTCCTGACTGCTGCAGAGCTGAGAACAGGACCTGAATTACAGAGAGAAAGCAGTCTGGGTGGGGCTTTCAGCAACCTGGTCTAGTGGGAGGTGTCCGTGCCCAGGACAGGGAGGTGGAACTGGATGGTCTTTAAGGTCCCTTCCAACCCAAACCATTCTGTAAAATCTGTCAGTGCAAAAATGGTGGCGTTGGGACACTCCACCTTGCTCTGCACAGAGCTGATGAGCTGCTGCTTATCCTCTCTGGCACACAGCAGTAGATCCTTTGAAAACCGCCAAACCCCCAGCCCATGACTAATCGCTGCCTTCCTGGTGATGCACCTGGGTCTGGGAAGTGGGTGATGGACCTCAGGGTTTTGGGCTGACCCCACGCAGCCCTTGGCAGCCCCCATCGCACAGAGATTCAATGCCTTGAGGCAGGGCTCAGTGCAGCTGGGCTGCTGAGCAAGGAGCCAGCGGAGAGCTGCTTTGCTCCTGTCCCATGATGGTGGGCAGAAACAGGGCTTCAGGAAAGTCCAGGTTCCCCGGAGCTCAAGTGGGATGCACAACTGCCAGGCTGCCGAGCTGTGCTCTCTCCGTCCACCCCCTTCTCCATCTCTGGTTCTCTCAGCGCATGTCATTGCTTTGTTCAGAGTGGAACAGCTTCAGCGTAGAAGGGTGAAGGCAGCTCACGCCAGGGTGACCCTTGAGGGGAGCAGGGTGCTCCCCTGTCCACTCTGAGATCCGGCATTCCAGTCCTCGATGACTCAAAATGGACCCAGCAGGGACTTGGTTGTAAGTCTGTGCTTGCCACATAAATCCCCTGAGGCCAGGGTCCTCTGCCCATCGCCCAAAGTCTGCCTGTCCCATGAGCCAGGGGGGAGTCCTGGAGGGACCCAGCTCCTGTCAGACCCATTCACTCTTTTCCTTGTGTCTCAGCAGAAGTGCATTTAAGATACCCAGCTAAAGTACCCCATTTTGCAATGCCTCATCCGGCAGGCAGCACCTGTGCCCGCTCCTTGGGGGCAGAGGGGTTGGTGGAAGGAGACCATGTGGATGGGGGTAGTTAATACCCCGCCACATTTTGGCTGCAGAAGCCAAGGAGTGGCGCTCAATATACCAGCGCCTCCGCATTAGCAATGCTGCCTCCTTCTGTGAGATGCTTCCTTTCTTCTTCAATGGTTTCCTACTTCTCATAGTCTTGAAAATGCATCTGCGTTGTTTATCTGACCCTCACACGTGGTCACAGCCTTTACAGCCTCTGCCTTGGCTCCTATTACACTTTCCAAAGCCTCTTCATTGCCTGGGTCCTCTAATCTTTCCGCCAACACCCATGTTTTATGCCTTGGTTATGCCTCCCTTCCTTTTAATTAATTTTTCACAGTACCTTGCTCGTCCCTGTTGCCCTCTTTTATTTAATTTATTGCTCACTAGCCATCATAACCCCTGGGCAAGCCTTTAATTTATCTCTTCCCGCGTCCCGTTGCCCCTCTCTGTCCTTTCCCTTTATTGATTTCTCCAGTTTGATTTCACCCTGTGCTTGCCAGCATCGTCTCCTACTCTTCCATCCCTCTCAAAATTGCTCGGCTGAATTTGTCCCCCCATTAGTGACCTTGCTGCCTTCTAATTCCCAGCTCAGCAGGGCTGAGATTGCTCTTTGTTGGGTCCCCAGCTTGCTTGTGCTTCGTTTCCACCCCAACCATCAAGTGTCTCAAAATTGACTCTGGGTAATTCCCGTCCAAGTTGCCATAATAAGGAAATGGTCCTTTTCCAATGAACATCCTCCAAATCTAAGAGGTTTGATGGCCATAACCTGATGTAGCTTCTCGGCCGAGTTGGCTGCAGGCAGGCAGCCTCTCCCAGGGGCAGGGATGGACTCGCTGGGTCGGACTCCATCAGGTGTCACTCTGACCAAGGGGAGAAGTTTGTGCTCTCAGCAGCTCTTTATTCCTGCTGTTATCCTGCAGATGACAAAGTGCAGCTCTACCTCTGTCTGCCCTGGAGAGACCTTGGCTGCTCACAGCCCAACTCTCTTTCTGTTCTGAAGCTTTTTCCTGGTCTACATTTAAATTCTGAGGATATTGTGGAAGGGGAGGGGGAATAAATGACTTTTCTTCTGTCTTTTAGCTGCCCCCTGCCCACCACAGCCCAGCTCACAGAAGCTGGGTGTCCACAGGCTCAGACAAAGAAGGAACCTTCAGCTTTGCTCTGTGGTTATGAAGAATTGAATGCTCTTATTTATGATCCATAAATAAATGGTCCATTTACTTACTGTTACCACAATGGGTTTGGAAAACACATTACTGCAGATGCAGGGTTATTTTGTCATCTGTAACCGTGTGATTTGCAAGCTGAGCCCAAAAGTGGGAGAGGGTCAGAGGTGGGAACCATATGTTTTAAAAAACACACAGCAAGGCAAGATCTAGAGCTATTACCTGCTGTCCTGTAGAGCAGCCATAGGACATTGGCGTGCTGTGGCTCAAAATTGTGATTATCTACATAGTTCCCTGAGCTGTCCATTCTAAAAAATACTCTGGTTGTATCTGTGCTCGTACACGTGGTGTCCATTTTCATGGGGCATCATGTAACTGGGCTGGTTACGTCTGATGAAGGACCAGAGTGAGTTTGAAACTCTCTCTAGCAAAGGACATAACCTCCCATCTCCCAGGCCATCAAATTGGTAAGCCCTTCAGTATATTGGCCCTGGAATATTGTCACCATATGGGAAATGGGGAATTACAAAGGGCATTGTGTGGGCCATGTAAGGCTTTGAAGATCTCAGCTGGGCAGTGGAGGAGAGGGCCGAGGACCAGACAGGTCTGCCCAACTGGGCAAGAGCAGCACCTGCCAAACGAAGGTCCCACAGGTCCCTGTGAAGGTCTGTCCCTGAGAAACTAATTGAACGTTGTTAGTTTAAGTGGTAGGTTGATTATAAATACTTGTCATTCTGCAGTAAGGTATTGGCTTGGTTATATTTGGCTAGGAAATAAAATACGGAAACTATATCATTGATATAGCCTGTGCCCTGGGTGGAGCTGGCTGCTGCTTTCAGAAGAGGTGTCCTGTGGGCCCTGAAAAGTGGGAATTCTTTGCTGTGAGGGTGGTGAGCCCCTGGCCCAGGTTGCCCAGAGGAGCTGTGGCTGCCCCATCCCTGGAGGTGTTCAAGGCCAGGTTGGGCGGGGCTTGGAGCAACCCGGTCTAGTGGGAGGTGTCCCTGCCTGGGTCAGGGGGTTGGGACTGGGTGGTCTTTAAGGTTCCTTCCAACTCTAATCATTCTATGATTCCATGATTCTATGAGTTGGGTGATCAATTAGTGATACAGCTGTATCCATTAGGCAAGACTTGAGATTGAAACTTAGATGTGCCTAAATAGACAGGGAAATAGAAACAGAGACAGCTCCGTTTGTCATTGCAACTTGGACAAGCTTAAAAACTGCAGAAGAGAGCTGTACTTTTCTGCGAGACCTAGAAAAAGGGGCCTTTGCTTTATTTTTTGTGAAGTTTGTATCGAGATGGTAACTGACAGACAAGGATGCGTAACTGTTTGGATAATTTATCTCCTGTTGTGAATTGTGGTTCTTTTGTGAAATACCCGAGGCCCCTCCACATGGTGATTGATTCAATACGTCTGCCTTCCCCCATGAATGACATCTCTTCTCGTCTCCATAGGCTCTCTGCAAATAAGGAGCTATAAATAAACAACAATATCTCTGTTTACAGGGGATGGAGAGCTGCACTGGAGCTTTTCCGTTGTATGTTTTAAACAAAAAAGGACAATTAAGGGATGCTGTAAGTAAAAGCTATACGGAAATCAGGAACACACACAGGTGCTGCCTTGTGGCACATGAGAACTACAGTATTGTAAAAGCACGTGATATTATTTTGGAGTTTGAGGAAAAAACATATAAGGGCATGGAAAGTTTATAATAAGGAACAGGCAAGCCTTTCAGTGAGCTTTTTCTTTCTCGTGGCCACGAGCAGAGTATAAATGATGGCATTCCTGGCCCAGGAGGTTCAAGACTCGATGGACTGGCAAAAGCAATGCGCTGAGCTGGGGGTGGAGGAAGCTGCAGTTGCCTTTACCAGCTGTGGAAGGTCTGCTGATGGCCGTTTGTGGGGACGTTTTGGGGAAAAGAATGTTGTTGTAGGGACTTAGTGCTGTGAGCTGAAGGTGAAAGCTGTGGCAATGCCTACTCTATACTGGCTGCAATGATATGGAGGAAATTAAGGGTTGCATGTTATTAGCAGCACTCATTGGAGCTGCTGAAAAGTTTGAGGAGCAATGTAAAATCTGTGTTCTTCTCTGGTTTTTGGCCTTAGGACTTTGCGATGAGGGAATTGCTGCAGGCATCTTCATCCTGCAGGTACAGGACATGGTCACCCTCAGCACGGGAAGGTGGTTTCACAGCTCACATCCTGGCCAGTGCACCTTACTGGGACCATTGGGGCAGCATGCAGGGCTTGCAAACACTACTGTGGAAGTTCCCATCGTCTTTAAAAGGATTTCCCAACCCACGGGTTATGGAAAGTGGCTCATTTTGTGTAAAAAGATTCTGTTTTAACATTTAACCCACAGCTGTTCCAATAGGGTTTTCCACATCAGGCTCAGACAATGTTACTGGCTACTTTGCGATGACCTGCGTGACTCTTCAGGGTGCCACTCACTTTGCACTGCGGTCCCAGATGCAGGCGAGATGCTTGTGGCTATGGATAAGTCAATGGTAAATGTTTTAATCAGAGAGGGCGGATGGTCTTCTGTCAGTCTCGGTATTTGACACGTGGGTTTTTATTCAGATGAGCATTAGTTCAAAAGCTGAAGGTCAGAGGCATGCCTGGCTGTTCAGAAGGTCTTGGATTAATTCGTGGCACAAGTCCAAATATCGGGGCCATCTGCAGCAGACCTCAGAAGTAAAACCGGGCAGCGGTGGTTTTATTTCTTTGGAGAGGTAATTGAAAGCAAGTTCAGCCCTGTTTGCCTCAAAGCAGGTGCTGGTGCAGATGCTGGGAGCGAGGTTAGGACAGGAGCTTGCAGAGCGAGTGTGTCGGGGTTGGAGCCACCTGCTGAGTCTTTCTGTGATTTTATAGAGCTGTTTTTCTAAGAGAAATGACCCCGGAAAGCGGTTCCCTGAGCTTTTCTTTACAGCGGTGGCATTTCTTCCTCATAAGCATTTTTCCACAGAGCTGTCTCCTTGGTAAACTGTAATCCATAGATCAGAAGTTCCATTGCAGAGCCGCATGTGGCATGAAAATCCTTCAGCATCTCTTATCAGCATCTAATTCAATTGCAAGAGAAAACAAAGCCACAGGAGGGGCTCTGCCTGCTGCTTGCTGCTGTCCTGTTTGCCCTTTGTCTGTCCTTCCCCTAATGGTGGCACCCAGAGGGAGATGTCACACCTATTGCAGGCAGGGACCCAGCCGGTGGCAGCTCTATGTGCAGTCTGGTAAAGCATCTCCTTGAGACAGCACTGCTTTGGAGTGCAGCAGGCCAGGCACAGCCCCTCAAATGCAAGATGTAGTGGCCAGTGTCTCTGCACTGGAAAATTGTTTTTTATCAATGCTTATCAATATCTACAGGGCGGGTGGCAAGAGGATGGGGCCATACTCTTCTCAGTGGTGCCCAGTGACAGGACAAGGGGCAACAGGCACAAACTGGAACACAGGAAATTCCATCTCAACATGAGGAAAAATGTCTTTATTGTGAGGGTACCAGAGCCCTGGCACAGGCTGCCCAGAAAGGTGGTGGAGTCTCCTTCTCTGGAGACATTCAAAACCCGCCTGGATTCGTTTCTGTCCAGCCTGCTCTGGGTGACCCTGCTTTGGCAGGGACTTGGACTGAATGATCTCCAGAGGGCTCTTCCAACCCCTGCCCAGTCTGTGTATTCTGTTAAACCTCTCATGAAGGCAAGACGGAGCAGAGATGTAGCCCCAAGAATTGCATGAGGTCCATGATGGTGACCAGGCATCACCTCTGTGCTATAAAAATAGGATGCCTTCTACTGCACTGCAGACCAGCTTCTGATCTGGTCAGCGAGGCCTTCTCATGTATGCCTTCCTTTCTCTGTTTCTCAGTCCTTGCGCTCTGCCTAACCTAATTTTGCATACATAAATAACTCTGTAGTATCTGCAATGGTGCGTCATTCCCTAGGGCATGTTTTGGGCTTCGTTGCCTTGATCTTTTGTAGCATCTGTGTCCACTACCACAGTGCCAGAGCTGCCTTATGGGTGCAGTGAAGCTCATTCTCAGGCAGTAGCATCACCAAAGTGGAAGAACATCGGCCAGTATTCGGCTGACTTGTACTTTCTTCTTAAGCCTTGGTATTAATATCAGACTTGCAAAATTTCAAGGTATTACGTTTTTATAGAGACACTGCTCTTTGTGTGATGAGACGGCTGATGAAAGTCTTAATACTGCAGGTGGTGTGCTGCCAATCCATCTAAAGCTGTACTGTATTAGCGCGCCGATATCAGAAATATCCCTCCAATGGAGAGCTTTGGAAGGCAGAGTGCATTGTCTTTATGTCTGGGCATGTGTATGCTCACTGCTTTTCTGACTCCGTGTTTGAATTTGCTAAGAAACTGTCACATCAATAATGCCTCCCATGAATTTGGATATTAGTGTGAAAAAAAAAAAAAAAGAAAAAAAAAATAACATCCCATTTCCAAAAACGTCATGTTGCAAGACGGCTGCCGAGGTGCGAGGAGGGGACACAGTGAGGTGGTCGTTCACAGCTGTCCCCATTGGGTTGTGTCTGCAGAACTGGGGGACACTCGGTAACTACCAGCCCCATCTGATGAAGATGCTTGCTTCTTTTTCCTCCACCCTCTCCCATACTGCTCTTCCATACTTTTCTCCCTTTCCTGGTGCGAGACAAGACCATGGGCAAGTGTGGCTGTAGGCAATCTGTGGTCCTGAGCCTCCCCAGAGGTTGAGGACCCCTGCCTGGCTTGGGGGTCCCGTATGCAGACCCTCTTCCAGGGGAGGCAGTGGAAGGGATACCTGGATGTCTGAAGTGAGATTTGGGCTGGTAAGTCCACTATCATTTTTTTAGTATCAAGAATCTGCTTTTCTTTGTGCCACTTCTATTTTTCAGCTCTAAAAATAATCCAGAACAATAGGCAGGAAACAAAATGTATAATTTATAAATGAAACTGTTGTGGTGGTTGCGGACAATAACATTTTTGGAAAATTCTTTTCTTCTTTTCTCACTAAAATTCCCCATAGTGAACAGACTGGTTTTTCCCCACCTTGTTCCAATCAGCAAACACAGATTAGCTCAAGGTAAATCCTGCTCATCCCTCCGTGATTCATCATTCCCTCGACCTGTGCACGATCCATCACTTCCCTCAGTGTTTAAAGGCAGGAGCATGGCTGGGATGAAAGCCTGGGGAGGGAGAGACGTGTCTCTGAAAACTCCAGCTGCAGTGATGGAACAGCGTTGAGGGTGGGATGACCAGGCAGGGCAAAGCATGCAAGTGGATAAATGCGCAATATGTTATATGAAGTAACTTGGTGATTCTCAATTAATGCCCTAATTGCCTTTTTTTTTAATTATTGACTCCGAAATTACCGAGCTGAGTTGCAAATGCTATGGAATATAAAATTGAAGGACTCTTTATTGACATTCTGGAATTACAAATTATGTTTGTGGTGAAAAAATGAGAAACTGTCTGTTTAATTGGTTGTAGGATGCAATTTGTGTGCACTTAGGTAAGAAAAATACAGCTGTCTAGGGGACCATTAAAAAGATCACTTTCCTTTGAGTCAGCAAAGTTCAGAGCTGGGAAGGAACCAGATCTATATTCTATAAAACTTCAAACTAACAAGTAGCTTGGTCCGAGGGATTGCTCTTGGCCGAGTGAGAGATGCGCTGCCTCGGGCAGGCCAGTGATGGACTGGACAGAGAGAGGAGGATGGAGCTTTTGGATTTTCAAACCTCATGAAGAAAAAGCGGAGTATCTCCCAGCTAAGGTGGCATGACCTTTCTTTGCATCACCTTGTGAAATGTGAGGTGAGCCCCCTGAGTTTCTGGCTGGAAGGAGTAATTTGGGACTCATCTCTCCTAAAAAATAGATGTCAAAGGCTGACCTGCTTATCCAGAGTGCCTGTGTGATCTGTAGATGAAAGCAGTGATTCCTCCCATCTCACATGAATTTCCTAAGAAAAGGGAAGTCTAAACTACCTTTGCCTAAAGCAGCTCTTGTTTCCTGCACCCCGGAGGAAAGTTAAAGCCAGCACATGGAATGAAGCTGCGACACCCGCTGAAAGCTCCCGATGAAGAGGAGGTCTCCAGAGCAGAACTGCCTTGGTCCAGTGCCCCAACACTGTGGAATAAACAGGCACGTGTCTCAACCAAGAGTGGGGTCTCTGCTCTCCAAAGTAGCTTCCCCCAGGAGGATAACCCAAAGCCAGCGTCTTTCTGACAAAGTCCTTGGAAAAACACCGCTGAAGGCTTGCTAGTGCAGAAAGATTTGTTAACACCATTGATGAGAAGTGAAACTTATACTCCGGGCAGCAGAAGTCTCTGGAGATTAAAGATCAACATTTAGACTAAGAAGGGGCTCTGCTCTTACTCATTTGATGAATTGCAATAGTTGGCACAGGATGTCTTTGTGGAGAAGGAGATCGGGGCTGTCTGGTGCCATCATTTTCTGTCGGTGAGGAGGAGGAGGGAGATGAGGAGGGAGATGCTGAGGGGATGGGTGTAAGATAGGTGTAAGGTGTAAGAGCATGGCAATGAAATGAGGACATGTGGGGAAGCAAGCAAGGAGAGCTGAGGAAAAGACATACATGAATAGAAACTTGGGTCTCATGACTGCTTTCCCCTCTACAGCACGTTGTCTTCTTGTGTCCCATTACTAAGAGTGTCTCCACGTGCCATGTGGGTATGGCAGGGTCCTGCCTGCATCTCACTGCAGTGCGGCTGTTCTCTCCTTAGGGTCAGGTGTCTGATATCTCCACCTTGTCACCAAGCCACCTCATGTCCTGGTGAAAATCAAGGTGGTGCTGAGGTAGAAGGCCCTTGTCTTCAGCTGGTGGCAGTTGCTGTGGGTCTTGCAGGGCGAGCAAGATGGGTCCACCCCACCAAAACCCCTGCAGCTCTCCTGAGGTCTGTGGAGTGGTGTCCCCTGGCCTCTGAGTCTGGTGCAGTTTTGAGGGCTGGTAACTGAAAAATCAATGGTGGTGTTGGAGCAAGATAGGAAAGGTCAAAGCTCCGTCCCTCCATACAGTCCTGTGCCATAGCCAATGTCAGGAGAGGCCACCAGGCACTCTTCAAAGAGGTGGAACAGGTGATGGAAGGAAGGGTTGCTCATATGGTGTGCACCAGGACACTGCTCTCCTGCAGTCCTTTTGCTCACTGAGTGGCTTTGCGAGCTTCCAGAATAGTTTGCCTCTTCGGGCTCCATTTTCATGATCCTCCATCATGATCGGATCTCTGCATCTGTCTGGATGCTGGGGCAGAGCATCGCCCGTGTACCACTGCGCCCATCGCAGGGGCATGCGGGAGTGTTTAACCTCTGGTCCTGCACCCCTAATGTCAAAGAGGGCTTTGCCATTGACTTCGCTATTTGTTGTTATCGAGCTGCAGCTGGAGAGTGTTAAATCCTTACCATCCCACTGCAACTGCCTTGGAAACAATATAATTAATAGTAATACCTCCTGCCCCAGGCTGAGATTTAGTTGACGAACAACTGCAAGTTCCTCCTGTGATTATTTTTTTTTCTATTTGTTTTAACCAGATCTAATCAATGCTGTAAAGGGCAAAGCGGCAGCATTATTTATTTATCGTGGGAGCAGCACAGCAAACAGTCTATCACTTTGCAGTTTGCTGACCAACACTCCAGACAATCAGTGTTTTTCACTCTCTTTGCAGGGAAGTCCTGCAGAGTACAATACATAATAATGCAATGATCATAGGATTTGGTGGGATGTCCCCCTTTCAGAGATTTCATAGCACTCTATAGTGGTAACATTGGGGGTTTTGTTCTACAGAACAAAAATAAGAAGAGTGAGTTTTAATTTAAGTTTTTTAGGTTAAAAATCACTTTTTCAGTGCAGATTGTCATAGAAAGTATTTTATTTCAAAGCTGTCATGTTTTTAATAGGAAGAATGAACGCCGTAACATTTACTGAGAAACAGTAAATTTTAACTTGGGGTTTTAATCTAAGAAAAAGGACACAGCGGATTTATTTTTCTCCAAGCTTTGTGATTTCATTTCACATATTTCACAGAAAACCCTTTCCCACTTCCTGACCGGCTGCTCCCCGGCACTGTCAAGCAGGGGGTAATTTTCTAATAGGTTTGAGAGGGCTCCTTTGCAAGGACATGCTCCACGCGGCGGCCGTTTGTCCTGACCCAGGGCAGTGTGTCTCGCTCCCCGGAGATGACCGCTTTCCTTCCAGCGAACTACTTGTGCATCTCATTTGGAAGGATCTCTTTGCACGGCAACCGCTTCTTCTTCAAGGGCAAAATTTGCTTTCAAGCCCTGCCAGAACAGCATGGGCTGCCGTAGATAAGAGTGACAAATTGGCACACGAGGAATAAACTTGGGTCCTTGAAGGCCGTCGCCATGCCCAGCCTTTCCTTGGACAAAACACATACAGAGGCACAGCGCTTTCACAGATCACAGCTTGCTAAATGCCCTCCTTAGGATGCTGAAAACATTTGCCTTGTTTCCCTAACACAATGGTTCACCCCGTCCTCCCATCCTTTGTGCCCCTGCAGCCTTTCTCCTCCACCGGTTCCTATTTATCCACCTCCTAATTAGCACTAATTGCTTCGTGTCATAGAATCATAGAATCATTATGGTTGGAAGAGACCCTTAAGACCATCAAGTCAAACCATTAACCCAACACTGCCAAGTCCACCACTAAATGATGTCCCTCAGCACCATGTCTTCCTGTCTCTTAAATACCTCCAGGGATGGTGACTCAACCACTTCCCTGGGCAGCCTGTTCCAATGCTTGATAAGCCTTTCAGTGAAGAAGTTTTTCCTAATATCCAATCTAAACCTCCCCTGGCGCAACTTGAGGCTGTTTCCTCTTGTCCTGTTGCATGTTCCTTGGGAGAAGAGACCGACCCCCACCTCGCTACCCCCTTCTTTCAGGGAGTTGTAGAGAGCGAGAAGGTCTCCCCTCAGCCTCCTTTTCTCCAGGCTGAACACCCCCAGCTCCCTCAGCCACTCCTCATGAGACTTGTGCTCCAGACCCCTCACCAGCTTCCTTGCCCTTCTCTGGACATGTGTTTTGGGCAGCCGGGCCGGAGTCCTCCCTGGATCCGAGCACAGGCTTTCATGCCCCTGTGGCGGAGGCAGGAGCCTGATGCAGGACAGCCTATGGTGCCCAAATCCGGCATCTCTGGCAGCTCCCACCCCTGGAACAGGGATCAGCAGGAGTGGGCAGGAGCACGCCTGGCCACGGAGAAGGGGATGGATCCAGTTACTGCCAGCAATGACCTCCGGCATTTCACAGGGGTGGGAACAGCTGGTGTCAGTGGAGACCTCTCCCAAAACCTGCCATCTCCTGGCTCAAACAGCCTAAAGGAGCCTTGCCAGGAGGTTTCAAGGATTGTACCTACAGAAAGATTTTTTTAAGCCTCTCACTTGGAGCTGGGCTTTTCCAGAAGGGAGTTATTAGCTGCTCATTGTGTCCTCTCTGCTCAGGGCTTGATGTGGGGGAATCCTAGCAGCATCCTTTCGGTCAAGACCAGCCCTGCGGCAGCAAGGAGCAGCCTCAGGATTCCCCCAGGAGGGTACCCTGAAGTGTCCCCAGGCATGTCCTGCCTTTTCACCCCTGTGGATGAAGACCCATGCGTCTTTGCTAGGGTTATGGCTGTTGAGGAGCAGCCTCAGCCGTGGAGCTCCCTATTGATCCATCTCCCAATGAGTCTGTTGGCGGTTAGTGGGACAGTCGGGGTGTAATGCACAAATATTTGCTCTGTTGAGAAGCACTTGGCGGCCTGTGGGTAAATATTATTAGAGCAGTGAGTAGCAGTGACTCTATTAATACAGTCCTGAAGACACGGATGCATCCTCTGCCGGCATGAGTGAGCCCTGGGCTGAGCAAAGCAGCCCATGCCCATGTGAGCTGCGGGTCGGGCTCCCCGGTCCTCCCACAGAGCCATGCACAGTCCCTTGAAGGGTGATGTGTGTCCTTAGGGGGCAGAGAAAATACATCTTCCTTACTTCTTCAACCTCTGGAGAAATAACCACACCGGGTCTGCATTGCCCCTGGAAATGGTCTGTAGAGGAGATGACCCCCAGAAGCAGATAACCCACTGATTCCAGCTGGGGCTTCCAGAGTATGCAGAGCCACTCACCTGTATGGGTCCGTGGTTTTCCCAGTACATCACTGGGGCAGAGGGTGGTGTCTGTGGTGGTTGCCCCTCAGTTCAAGAAGGACAGGAGAGAGTCCAGCGGAGAGCTACGAAGATGATAAGGGGACTGGAGCATCTCTCTGCTGAGGAAAGGCTGAGAGACCTGGGGCTATTCAGCCTGGAGAAGGGCAGACTGAGAGGGGATCTCATCAATGCTCATCAATATCTAAAGGGCAGGTGGCAAGAGCATGGGGCCAGACTCTTTTCAGTGGTGCCCAGTGACAGGACAAGGGGCAACAGGCACAAACTGGGACACAGGAAATTCCATGTCAATGTGAGGAAAAACGTCTTTATTGTGAGGGTGCCAGAGCCCTGGAACAGCCTGCCCTGAGAGGGTGTGGAGTCTCCTCTGGAGAAATTCAAAACCCACATGGACACGTTCCTGTCCAACCTGCTCTGGGTGACCCTACTTTGGCAGGGGGGTTGGACGAGATGATCTCCAGAGGTCCCTTCCAACCCCTGCCAGTCTGTGATTCTGCCTGCAACGGCTTAGCCAGGGGTGGGACGGTAAGTGCATAGAGCTGGGAGTGACCACACGCTGACCCTGGTGGGAAGCCTGTGCCTGCTCTAACCTTCAGCTGGGGGAGACCAGGCAGCTTGTTTGGTGACAGCGAGAGGAGAAGCAGCAGGGAAGGGCTCACACACATCTCACACTGTAGCAGTTGCATCAAAGGAGGAAACTTGGATTTTAGTGAGAGGGTTTGCAATCTCTCTGTAGCACATAGATCAATAATATGATGCGCAGCAGCTGCTATCAGTAAAGTGTGTCGATGAGCCTCATTAACATTGGCTTATGAATGCAGTTGAGTGTAATTGTTCACTGTACTTAAAAACCAGAACCAGGAGAAATTGCCAGAATATATCCTCTGGGTGTGAAATGCTGGAAATAATGGAGCCGAGGGGTAGACATGCATGTTTAGAGCAGTGTGAAAAAAGCAGGGCTGTGATTTAAGGAAGCAAATAAAACATTCCACCTGGTGCTGTGGTTTTACACAGATAGCCGAGTGCTTACAGCTTCTTCTGCTCTCCTGTGCGGCGTGCAGCAGAGGCAGGGTGGCGGAGGAGATGGACTGTGTCTGGGCTGGGGGTCCTGACGCAGGGGTCCCCAGCTGGCATCCTCCATCAGGCTGGCGTCTGCCCCAAGCACAGTGTTAACCTGCTGGCTCTGAGCAATGGGAGGGCGTCCCTGGGGATGGATTTCCTTAAGGCGGCAGCTGGAGGCATCTCTAGGGTGTCAGGGTCAGCCCATCACCATCAATCCACCATCGCTTCTGCCTCCTGGTGTTCGCTCACAATCTAACCCAGCTGCGGCCAGGACTGAGCCTGGGAACCTGTATGTGATTAAAGTATCTCTTTCAAAAAGAAATGCAGTTAAGATGTCAACAGTCAAAGACTCCCCTGCCCCTCTTGTCACTTGTGACGGTGGTTAATCATCTCCCTGTTAAAATTTGTGCCCTTTGTCTCATTTGAATTGGTTGGGCTTTGGCTTGCAGCCATTTATTCCCATTCTGTCTTTACCCTTTTGATTAAAGTGCCCTTTCATATCTGGTATTGTCTGCAGATGAAAGTTCTTACACAGAGTAATCACATCACCTTCCCATCTCGTTTTTGATAAGCTAAACAGAACAAAGTCTTTAATTTTCTCTTTGTCAAGCATTTTCTTCAACCCTTGAATCATCTTCGTGTCTGTATCCTGAACTTTCTCCTTTTTTTTTTTAATCCGTAAAATATAGATGTTGAATTGGGTGTTTACGTTTTCAAATCAGAAGTGCAGAAGTCCTACCGAGCCTCAAACCCTGAGCAAGGAGACTTGTTACATGAGACAAGTCTCATGGGAGACTCCCATGACACCCGTCCCATGGCCTGGATCTCACCCTCCGAGACCCCCCACCATGTTTGTTGAGCAGGGAGCCCCCGAACGCCTGGGATTCAGGATCCCAAGGGCTGGCAGGAGGATGCAGCACGGGTCTGATCAGGGTCCATGTCTTCCACTCAGCTTTGCTAGAAGGCAAGAAGGCCTTGCTCACCTCCAGGCTGCAGCCTCCCGCCATGGTCTTTGCACTGATGGGCACCCTTCTACCCAGTGGGCTGCAAGCGCAAAGCCCATCGTCTTGCTGGACCCATCTCATGTGGGGATGAAGGATATTGGAAAAGATCTGGCCGTGGCTTTGCCAGGTGGTCATTCAAAGTCCTGCTGCTCTCCAGTCCACCAGCGAGCAAAGAGAATCTCTCTTGTCCATTTGTAGAATCACAGCAAGCGCCACTGAGGTCCATGTTGCTGTCTCTCTGGATGAGATAAGTATCTGGCCCCACTGGCCTGTGCTGACCCATCAGTGTGGTTATTTATCGCACCATCACACCCATCGACCTCTTTGGATGAGGAGTGCAAGACTGCACAGAGCAATTCTTCATAGCAAGCAGTCTGAGTCTGGGTTATCAGCTCAGCACTGGCTCTGCTCCGCCAAAGCCAACTGTAAAATCCCAGTCTGGGCTCCTCCCGTTGAAGATGCAGAATTAATTTCAGTTTAAAATAACCTCAACCCATTTATTATTGCCTTTGTAAATAAGCCCCTGGAGAAGAATGTGGGTCAACACCTGGCTCAGTTTTGGCAGTATCATTTTGAGCTGAGATCTTTTGCTGAATCAGCATCAGTTACTCACCAGTTGATATAAGACTTCTTTTCATGTGACAAAGCCAGTACAGATAACATCATCTGATATGATTTCTGACTCCTCAACCATGGCTCTTTAACCCCTCTTGGAAAGGCCAGCTCAGGATCAGATGCACAGAGGCATTTATATTGATCCGAAGTTCATTTCTCCTAGCCTTGCTCCCTGGTGCTTTTGTGACATTACTTCTTTCCCTTGGTTGTTCTGGGGACATGCTGTGGGGACAAGGGTGGGCATATGGGCAATGCCAGGAGGGAGGTGTTTACCCAAACCCTCACTGAGTGTCTACCAGGCTGGAACCACCAAGCTCACTGTGCAGAGTGATGCACCCCAGGCCACCATCACTAGGGAACGAGGGCACCTCCAGCTCTACTTGGTCATTTTGCTTTCTGATCCTCCCATCAGAATATGCAGGGGAGAAAAGGAGAGACCTTAAGTGACCCAAACTTTTCTGAAGCTTTCTCAAAGTTGTCACAATGGCTGTTGGTTGCTTCCTGGCTCCTCCAGCCTGGTTCACCTGAGAGGAACGTTTTTCCCCTGGTGAAGATACCCAGGGAAAGTGGACTGCAGGAGGCAGCACTCTGGTACTGCAGTCATTATAGCAGATGGAAATCTGGGGTACCCTCTTGAAATCAAAGAAACTGTGGGACTCTGCAGCCATTGAGGATCAAGCCCTTTAATAAATTCTCCCATCACCATCTCGGAGCCATTCCAGAGGTGGTGCATCCTCATTTCTTTTCAGCAAACCTTACAGTGGAACCAAAGAGGGCTTATATTTGCATAATCTTCACTTTTTTTTATCACTCTCTCATGATTTTTGAAAGCTTAGATATCTGAAGCACTTAGCTCTGTGTTGAGTGTCTCATTAAATTTCAGAACCCTGCTTTCCTAGGCTCTGTTAATTACGCACTTGATTGGAAGTCTAAATCTGAAGGCTTGGGTATTGACTACAACTTTGCTAACCTAAGGTGATCTGTTCCGTGTAGTTAAAGCGTGCCCAGCCAATTTCTTTTCTTAACATCCTTCACCCTGCTATTAAACAGGCATCACAAGATTGCTGGAAAACCCTTGTGTTTCTACTGCGTTGGCTGGAGAGAGTCTCTAAGATTTATTTTAGCTCTTGAGCTCCTTTGTCACTTGAGTTTTCTGCTGCAGTTGTTGGTTAATAAAGACTGCCTGTCCATTGAGCAGGCAGCAATTAATGACCAGCAAGAATTTTGTCTTAAATGCTGGAGTAGCCTGTTGGGTTTTGTCTGGTTTTTTGTGTTTTTTTTTTTTAAATGCTGTAGAGTATTTCATGTATTTGCATAACAAGGAGCCCACTGTCAGATGCCAAGGTGCTTTTCATATCTGCAATTTTAGCTTCAGTATTTTCATATATATATTCATATATTTTTCTGGAGATATTTAGAGCCAGTCTCCCCATGGACACGCAGGTTTCTAGGTGGGAGTCAGGTACCTTATGGCATGATGGACCTGACCCTGTGGATCACACACTGGTGCTCCTTTGTCCAAGCAGTTACAGGATGTGTAACAGGGGCACTGGGCAACCAAAAGCAAACAGCCTGGCTCACTGGCATGTGCTGCTCCTCCATCCCTTATTGCTTTCACGTCAACCACCGAGAGAAACCAGCCAAGCCAGGAGAACAGATGGAGGGGAGAGAAGGGCAGGAGGTGTGAGAGGTTCATGCTCTATGCTGAGCCTGCACTGCCAGGCTGTGAGGAGGAGGCAGAGGAATACTCCGAAAATGAGCTTTCCCGGCTGCATGGCTTGGGCTGGAGAGAAACAGGTGCTGGGTTCGAAGCGGATGGTGCAGAGCTCCCAGGAGAGAGCAAGACTGGGTGATGGGAGACCTCCAAGGCGATGAATCTCAGTGAGATGTTTGCAGGTGGGTCATTCATTTGGGTTTGTGTGTGCCCCCCCCCCCATTTCTATCAGCCACATGCCACTGAGACATCACCCAGCTTTGGGATCGGTGGCCAACTCCTTAAGCAAGTGCCATTTCAGGGGCAGCTGTAGCCACTGGCTCTCTCCATCTTTCTGCTTCCCACCGCTATTCAAATCCAGCTGTAACCTCCCTGCGCACTGCCAGGTCAGGCTGTACGACCCACCCTGCCAGGGACGCTTACTGCTAAGCCTGTCTTACCCCGAGTTTTGGAAGGAATGACTTTCTGGGTTTTGTTGTGCTAGGGTCTCCTTCTCTGTCTCCTAATTCCTTTCTTTACATTATCTCCTGCAATTGGTATGTTCCACCTGCTCCAGTATCTGCTCTAGGTTGCACATCTATCTTCAACCCCTTGACACGCAGCCTTTTGTCTTCCCACTCTTTTCCTCCTCCCTACTCATACCAGCTTCCTTCAATTAGTTGGCCCAGAAGACCTTCCTTGGCATGCCCATTTTGTCCTGACAAAGGTGGCAATCAAGGTAGACCGTAATTTAATTGAATTTTATTCTGAAGCTTTAAGTGGGATAATCCTAAAGTTTAGTCTCCCCTCTGAGTCACAGTTAATGGCCTTGGTCACTTGTGAAAGGTGGGTTTTTTTAGCTTCTTGGTCTAATCAGCATCTCACATTCTTTACTGCCTTTGCTCCCGATAAATATTTCTGACCTGTTTGAAGGCAGAGGATTGCCAAGACTGCACAGCTCCCTCCCCTAGCGGCCCTATGCACGTGTGTGCGTAGGCAGAAAGACTCAAAAATGGATTTGCAGGTGACAAATGTTACTACTCCATGCAAGAGTAGCATTTTTATTTTCTGAAGGTAGCAGGCATGTTCTGTTCATCTCTACCCAGCTCCAGATTTTAAAACACTTTAAAAGGGACAGTGATGTGAATGTGTTACAACGTACAAGTCTACACAGAACTGTGTCCAAAGTAAAAGAAAAATAAGAATTTGAGCAGCCCCCGATGTGAGTTTGCTGTTCACTTGTTGACCTTTGTAAAAATCTTTTCAAGGCAGGACCTGATCTCCCTGCGAAGGGGTGGCAGTGACAGGCAGCCATAAACGGGTCATGAATTAGCAGCGGCCGTGCAAGCCGTGGCTGCATTTGCTCCATTTATAGATGGGAATTGGGGCCCAGGAAAGGTTAAATAGCGGCCTAGGGTGGCACCTAGGGATGGTGGCTGAGTGGGGACCTGGATGTAGATCCCCACGTTCTCCTGTGACTGTCCCCGAGAGGCTGCTCTGCCGACCTGGGGATGCTGCAGTATCTCGGGGGCTCCCACCCGTCCGGCGCTCAGGGGTGCATGGGCTAGCGGAGGTGCAATGATGCAGAAAGTGGCTTGAGAAGAATGAAGAACTGGGAGACAGATAAATTCAGAGCAGCAAAATTTGGTGAAACATGGTAGTTTGTATGTGCAGAGCTTGGTTTCCGATTTAGTGCTGAGCGCTGATGGCGACAGCGTGTTCAAAGCAGGCGGCAGCGTGAACCTCCTCTAAACCGTCTGCTCTTCAAAAAACCTATGAAAATGCTGGTGGAAACACACAGGAGGAAGTTGCCATCTTGTGGAAGCTGAAATGCTGGTAGTTTCCAGCGCAGTGAAGAGCCCATGCCGGTGACACGGCGTGTCCCTGCCCCATCGCCCCACCACTGCAGGAGCCATCAGCACCGTGCGTAATGTCCCCACCGCCTTCACTGGCCTTTGGGATGCCCAGTCCTCTACTGGTTTGGGATATTTTCAAGTATTAGTCTCCATAGCTTGATCTTCGGGAGATTTAGGGCTTTTTTTGACACAGGGTTTGTTGAGGCTCTCGGCAAAGCCCATGGTGTTGTCCCCGCTGTGTTCACTGTGCTGATGGCTGGTGATTATCAGGTCACTACCATAGCTGACATTTTGCTGCTCTGCAGGCTGAGGGAAATAGTCATTTTTGGTCATCACAAGCATATAGCTGGGAAGTCAGGTCTGTCTGTTGAAGATTTCGGGGGTGTTGATTCATATGTGGAGGGTTAGGAGAGAGAGCTGGGGGGTTTCTGGTAGGTAGAGATAATTCCCCTTCACCATCCTGCCTACTGGGCAAACTCAGCACCTCCAAACTGTGCAGACACCCCATCTTTACACGTGCAATGTCTTTCCTGTGTGCCTTGCATAGCTCCAGGTGGGGTTTGCCAGGGATCTGGAGGTGGTTCCGCTCAGTTGGACTCACTCAGTGGCTGCAGGGGTTGCTCCTGTGAGGCAGCAGCTCATGGCCCAGCTCTCTGCAGGTGTGCGCTGGTCCTTTGAGGCATCTGAAATCAGTGGGAAAGCCTCGCTGACACCATCTTGTCCCTCCTTTGAGGAAGCAGAAGCCTTCAGTTTTTTTCTTTTCAACTGAAAAGATGAGACAAGGTTGATTCCTCTTTAGACTTCATTTCAACGTGGCGTGGTGGGCAGAGGGGGAACGACACCGTGGGCAATGCAAATCTCCCCCTTCCTTACTTAAGACCATCGCTCGCAGCTTTTTGGAATATAAATTGTAAACTGAGGAGGGTTACATTTCTCCCTCCCTCCCTCCTTCCCCGTCAGAAGAATTTAATCAAAATCCCTCTGTATTCTGCACAGAGCCCCTGGCTTTATACTTTATATCAGAGAGCCGGTCCAGCAAAACACTTAAGCTGGAGGAGTGTCCTGTTGAATGTAATTAGGCTGCTCCTGTGCTTGGAATTGAGCAAATAATTAACTGTTTTCCTGGATCAGCACCAGGGTACTGAGCACCTTGCAAACTGCTCCTTCATGCTGTGGAGCTCAATATTTCACGTGGATGGTGTTAGACCTCGGTTCTGCACACCCAGCACCTGGCAGCTGGTTGTCCTTGCTTCCCTGGTAAGCACCGATTTGAAATCCTTAATCCACCAGAAGAACTCTGAATATGTAGATGAGTCACATGCCAGTTAGGTACCAAAGTCACCACTTCCACTGGAGATGCTCTGCCACTGGGGCATGCGACTTGTGGTTGCCTTTCTGCAGATGTGCTCACTCATGGAGGAGAATTCATTGAAAAGTTCATAGTGATATTCCAAGGACGCGTTTAAATGTTTTGCTTTGCTCAACCAGCTCCTTTCTCAGCTCCTGCTGCTAGAGTGCAAAATACGATCTCGGAGATGCCAGCTTGGCTCTATCTGCCGTCCCCAGCACCGCACACTCATGGCAGGCGTCGTTTGCATCAGCCCAGGGCAGGAGGGCTTGAATTTCATCATTGCCATATGGTCGGTGACCTGTGTTAAGTGAGTGGCATCATTGCAATAAAATTGTGAATGTGTGTTGATCTGTATTTGTAAAATGGAGTTGGTCAATATACTCCCTTTTGGGGTCTGATGAGATTTTCATTCTTTGGGAGATACGGAAAGTGCAGTAAACGAAGGCTGTCTTGATTTTAGTGAAAGCTTTGTGGAAACATTTTCCAAAATGCCTGCATTTTGGGTAATCAGCCGGTTGAATGGTGTCTTTTCTAGGTGCAAAGCCTTGGAAAAAGCCTGTTAGTCTGGGAAATTATACACAAAGTGAGCATGTGTGGGGTACAGGGGAACTTTAGAAGGTGCTGCTGAGTCGGGTGGACGAGGCAGGACCTCCATCAGGATTCAAAAGGACCACCAGGATTATCCTGTGGGTGGCAAGGGTCAGCTTATAGCAAAGACTTAGAGTTAAGATCCCATCCTATTTACTGTTTCCACTGAAAGAGACAGGTAGTAGGATCTGAAGCTATGAAGATGCTTAATCATAGAATATTCTGAGAGCAGAATTAAGACGCAGCCTACCCGACGGCAGCGCCCAGCCTGCCGTGCTAATGGCCATGGAAATCGATGGCAATTTAACTGAATGCTCCGGGCTGGAACAGCGGCTGCGGAGGTGTCAGCCACTTTTCTTCTCCACTTTGGAGGTTTCAGCCGTCAGCCAGAGGGCAGAGCCATGCTCATAGGGGGAAAGGATAACACTGCCTTAGATGGAGAATCAGAAATCTGGGAATTCAGGCCACGAAGGAGAGGTTTGGACCAAGCAGCACTTGAGCCCACGTCTTATTTCATCGTTGAGTCTGGTGCTGTATTTTATTGTAGAAGTTGCAGAAGCTGACATGCTAGGAAGGTTTTGAAGACTGAATGTCCTATTTTTTAGTGCATCCTACTGAGCAAGGAATGGATTTAGCAGGAATGATGCCCTGTTATTTTGGATCTGATGTGTTATATGCCAGAGTGGCACCTGGACCTGTAGGTGGTTAAATCAAAGACCAGGTCTATGTCTAGAGACTGTTTAGCCTGATGCCCAGGTCCCTCAAAATGCTTAGTGCCATCAGTTCTCAGGCTTTCCTTGCCTCTCTGTGGAGGACAGTCTAAGTTGTGTTGAGGAAGAGGAGCAGAATGGGAAGTTCAGGGCTTATGGAGGACAGCAGTGTGGGTAAAGAGAGGACAAAATGAAGATCTGGCAGTAAATAAAGTGTCGCGAAACTCTTCTGCTGTTGAGGAGAGGAGGGAGGCGGGCTGGAGTCCTCCCTGAGAGGGAACAGTCTATGATAACTCTGCTTTCCCGGCACCTTCCCATGGGCCGAGAGTGTTCAGTGCCAGGGTTGTGCTGGTTAGATGCTGCTCCCAGATTTGGCAGGACGAATTGATGAGACTTTAGTTAATTGCAGCAGAGCACGCCCAGGTCATGCTGGTAAGGGACCTCACTGCCGTGGTTGTGTATGCTCACTGCGTGGCGGTGTAGCTCACACGCAAGAATAAGGAGGTAGGGTTTAATTAATTTATATTTTGCATGGCTATCACCTCTTCTCTGTCACTGCTGCTGCCACCTCTTTAGGACTCCAGTCACCTGTTCTGCCTTCTCTGCCATGTTTCTTTGGTTACTCCATTAAATTAATGGATATACCCCGTGTCACCCTGCACACACACTGTTCCGTGTGCTCTTCTCCAAGCCTCCCGCAGAGGCAGGTTGCATGGATCTTTGGTTTGACTCAGGCCAGCAATTTGGATGTCCTTGTCGTTGTTGGTGCTAGCAGGAGATGTCATGTTTCTCTAAGTGGTTTTGAAGCTGGCTGATGACTCTGCTGGGATTTTGGGGGGCTGAAGGCTGTCTCACAACAGACATCCAACAGCAGCTTCGGGATCCCATTGAAAGCCAATGAGGTGGATGTACACACGGACCCTGTACCTGTGGCCACCTTCTCTGATCATCCTTACTGTGAATATTTGGCTTACACAGATACGTCTGAGACTAAAACGTGGGCATATTCTCAATGCTTTGTGTCCAGCGCTTGCTTCATGCAGTGTGATACCATATTGCACTATGCAAGGCACATTTTGTGACCTGTGTCGGTAAGACCTCTTTCTGTAGGTGTTCCAGCACCAATTCCATACCTTCATTCTCTGAAGAAGAGCTCTTTTTACCTACACTACATTGAACCTCTCTGTCTACATAACGTGCCTGCAAAAATCCCTGGGTAATTGCAGAAATCGGTGGGAAGTTTTCATTGTGCAGGACATTTATCTTTTCTTCTTTTGTAAGTAATAGCACCAAAGTAAGTATTATGAGCCAGAAAGAGAAAGCTGCTCCCCAGAGCTTTTTGCTGGGGCATTCAGCATCTTATCTGAGCAAGCGAAATCACAGCTAAGCAAACACCAGCAGGGTCAGGCAGCGTATGGAGCAGCTGGGAGCTGCAGAACAAAAAACCTCTTTGCACTCCCAATAAATTGGTCCCATAGGAATTTTGCTTTGAAATTATAATTGACCCAGGGAAGAAAATTATTTCATGGACTTTGAACTCATTAAAAAACTCCATCATTCATCTACAGTTATTCCTGACACTTAATCAAAAGAAATTTAATGATCTTTCTAACAAACGTAGTTTAACATTGCTGGGAATGTATCTACTCCAAAGTACATGGCACTGATTGTAGGAGTGGAAGGTGTTTATTAGCTCTGTTTGTCGCAGCTGCTAAGCACCTCTCAGGAGTTTCAAAAGCTTCGACAATTAGGAACAACCATTTTGGCATCTTCTTTTAATCGCAGATTTTTGTGAATTTCTGGACTTCTGTCTTTCGTGGACTTTCATAGCTTTAAAACCTTCTTTTACACAAATGAAAAATAGCAGTATAGCAGTAAACCCCAGTTTAAGAAATATTTAGAAGAGATTTTTTTAAATCAAACTTTGAGGGACAGTTTTAAACCAAACTTTGAGTGCACATGCATTAAATTCCAGGATATTCACACCACGGCAGGATTTGGCTTCAGCCAGCAAAGCCTCTAGTATGGCCCTCACGTAGGGAAGCATGTCTATTCAAGAAAGCATTTTCTTATGTAGACAACTTAAAGGAAGTTTCTCTTAAAGGACTGCTGCAGTTTCATTGACCTCAAGTCATGAAACCACAGTGTCCTGCCCCGGCTAAGTGTCCCTATGCATCATGAGAGCCAGCGTGGGTGTCAGGGACTCATTGGTGTCAATCCTGTGCCCAAAACTGGGCTGGGTCTTGGAAGCATCCCACCAGGGCAGCGTGGGAGCATGGAGTCAGGGACTGGATTTCCCCCATGTGTACTGGTTTTCCTCCTCATACTGGTAATTCATGAGCTCAGAGGAGCGGCAGGTCCATGTGCTTGTTCCCGGTCCCTGCTGGAGTCACGCTGTGCTCCACAGCCAGCTGAGGAATAGCCACGGTGTGCGAGAGGCATCAAGCTCACGTTCCTTCTGGCTGTGCTTTGGCATGAGGACTGTGCCTGCATTTCTGGATGTTTTCTTCTGTCATTCAGCAGGTTTTGATCAATGCTTTTTCACCCTCAGTGAAAATCAAAATTCAGTAATGAATAACGTGGGAACAGCTGGTTGGGCTACTGGTGTTGGAGGCCCTTTCCTCAAGCAAGAACTGGCTCCCAATTTGTTTTCCCTGGCTTTTGACTCAAGACACTTCAGTGGGAGGAAAGATGGTTTCACTCAGGAAGGTCCTCAAGGAGATAAAATTTTGGGAAAAAATTTACTCTTCCTACTCAAACTCAACTTACAAGACCTTGTTTGTAAGTGCCTTCTAGGTGGTGGGTTGTCTTCTTGAACAAGTGGTGTCAGACTTAGTCTATATACAGCCATGATGTTTGCTAAGTTGTGAGATACCGTGGATGTTCGAGAACTGTTATTGCCTCTAGTCAAACTATCTGTGCATCACAGGATGTAATGTTTCACCCCAAATCATGCTGCTGTGCTGACCCTGAGATTACAAGGCATTGTGGAGAAGGTGGCTAAAATATGTACCTGCTGTTTTCACTCATCCTGGAAAGAGAAGGGTTTATAAATCCTTCCGTAATACTTCTGTAGTAATTTTTTAACTGAGCATTGTCTCCTGGCAGTGTTTCCCAGAGAGTGAATAACACCAAATAAAGTCATCCTGGTGTTTCAGTAGGGACTAATCTTGCTCCACTGAAGTTAATGGAATAGTTAATTGACCTCTGTGAGTGCAGGGCAGAACCTGGAGTTGAATGAGGAGCTGGTGCTACTGAAGCTCATGCAGAGCAGCTTTTGGACATTTTGACTGAATTGTGCCAAGGTTTCAGCCTGAGCTGAACTCTTCCTAGATATCAGTGGATCTAAATGAGTATGAGCAGTGAATGTTCTAATGGTAGGAAGAGATTCAGACCTTGCACGCTGCCAGGCATTAGAGAGTCTTTGCAGGAAGAAATGTCTAGCCAAGACATGGATTTTCTCGGGCATAATGAGCTCAGGCTGAAAGGTTTTCTGCAACTGGATTGTTCAGAACCTCCCACTCCTCCTTGTAACTCCTCTGATGTCTAAAAAGTCTTGTGCTCGTGTTAGAGTCTTACCCAAGAGCGTCTCTAAGACCTTCTTAGAGGTATTCTCTTCCCAGACACTGATTTTTATGAAACATGTAGGAATTTATGTCTAAGATGCAGTAGAATGAGCAGTTTTCAGGTTTGCTAGGAGCAGGTTCAGTATGTGCACACTGTCATATTCTAATCTTTCTGTCATGGATTTCATCCTTGACATGAGGTTTTTCCCCTGCCCATCCTCTGAAGCTATGTCCTGGGAACCACCATAAGAAAGAGCGGAGATTTAGATGAGATATTGGGAAGAAATTCTTTGCTGTGAGGGTGGTGAGACACTGGCCCAGGTTGCCCAGAGAAGCTGTGGCTGACCCATCCCTGGAGGTGTTCAAGGCCAGGTTGGACGGGGCTTTGAGCAACCTGGTCTAGTGGGAGGTGTCCCTGCTCAGGGCAGGGGGATGGAACTGGATGGTCTTTAAGGTCCCTTCCAACACTAACCATTCCATGATTCTACGACATGCATTAGAGATGAGAAGAAGAGAGGTGGTCCAGGGAAACCTACCCAGAGAGACATGGCCCCCAGCATCTGGCCACCCACCAGTGCAGGTGTGGGTTATCACTCGCACCTTCACAGGCACAGCAGAAGATCTCCCCGCGCCCCGCAGTGACCCTGCTTGCCATGTCTGTGTCGTGACGCACCAAGCAGCACGTTGCACGCCCAGTGAGAAACAGCCCAACAGCCCTGCGCGGCCGAGGCAGGGGAGCTATGAGCAGGGGCTGCAAGGGGACAAGGCGCCTGTAAGAGGGGAGAGGGTGGGATGTATCTTTGCTTCAAGCCATATGTTGGATTTCCTATGCGTTGACTGCTCTTGATCGCCCACAATCTTGTGACAGAGCTGCCCTGTCATGACGGATGCTTTCAGCTGCGCAGCGCGCGTGCACGGGTCACCATGATGTCTCTGGCCTCCCACGCCGTGGGACCCCGATAGACGTGTTTCACTGGGGCGCACAGGAGCGAGGTCTGGTTTTCCTCTTAATACCCTTAAAATAAAATAAAATAAAAAGCACACTGCCTGCTTGCTGTTAATCCTCTAGCTGGGTGCCTGTGAGTACATGTGCTGGAAACCAGGTCAGTAAATAGAAAATGACACTTTTGAAAGAAAAAACTGTATAAATCTCATAAAGTTTCCTTCCCCTACCCCTGCCTGTAAATCCTGCCTGCGCTGGGAAGCAGCAGGGCTCCCCTCCCATTTTTAAGCTTCTCAAAATGACAAAAATCCCTCAGTGGCAAATCCTAAAATTACTGGGGCAGGGGGAGTGTGAATGGCTGATCAGATCCATATTTTCATATGCTGAGTCAGGAGATACCGGGGATTTATTCTGTCCAGTGGCGGGGATGTTGGATAGATGGATGTACCTGCTCCTGCGCGTTGCTGAAAGAGAAGGTGTTGCCCTTATGGGCCATAAAATGCCCGTCACCCAAAATGAGCCCATGTAGGACATGTCCCGTCCCTCCCCAGCCCCACAGTAGAGCACTGCGGGTGACAGGAGGTGGCTTGTTGGCTTCTTGCACTGCAGTGCTCCCAACCACAGAAATCTGGGGAGCTGCTGAGCTGGACTTCCACAAGCCCTGGGCTCCATCTCCCCATGCAGGCATGGAGGGGGTCAGTGGATTCTGTGTTGAGGTTTAAACCTGGTGGTCGCACCACCGAGCCTTGGGCTGACACGCGGGGAAGGCGGCTGGTGAAGGGCAGAGCTGCTCCCATGCCATCCCCATGTTAGACAGAGACCCCTTCCTGGGACGTGGGCGCGGAGATAGGATTGACCTGAGGAATGTCTTTGAGGGAGTCATTTGCTCTCCCTTGGAGCAGAGATACTTGATTTTATTTTGATTTCTTGCCTGGGTGTCTTTACCCAGGCAAATTAATTCATTTCTTGGCTTTGCAAGAGTGTGACTGATGCAGCAAAGGAGCCGTGGAAGATAGCGCAGCACAGGTGAACATCAGATCAGGTTCAGGCTGGTGTTGACTGGCTACAGCAGCTGAAAGCGATCTGGGCTCTGCCAGCCTGCTCTCACTGCGAGCGAGATTGTCCCCAGATAACCAGGTAGGTCCCCTTCAAAAATCCCTTTGTCTGATCCCACTCATCCTGTAGAAACCCCAACCCACTTACATTTCCTCCAAGTGGAGGCATTTTTCATATATACTCATCCCACTGCAAAGCAGCATAATTATCTACGTGCAGCTTCTGCACAAAGCCCTCAGATGTGTTTTGAACATCTGACATTTTTCCAAGAATAAACAACGGGATAGTTGTGAAGCGTTCGCAAACTTTTTCTTCCCGCTTCCTAACCTCCAAGGGAGCAAGCAGAAAATAGGCAGTGCTTTCAAATGTTAATGAAATTTTGTATTTTGAAAGAAAAAAAAAAAGAAAAATAACAATAACCCCCAAATAATGCTGTCCCATTGTTCTGCCATCTCCGGTCACTTTGTTCCCTTTATCTTATTGAGAAGTTCATCCTTTTGTCAGATGTTACTGTTCCTGCTGGTGGGTTGAGTAGCTGAATTGCTTTAAACAGAAGATAATAAAGTGTCTTTGCAAGACAGAGTCAGTCCATAGGGAGATGCATGAGGGAGGTGGGGCACGCGATAAGGAGCCCGGGTCTGGGTTGGACTGGGGACCACTCAGCCCTCTCAGACCAGACCTGTCCTCTCCCTGTCCATCATGTGCCACGTTGCCCTCTCATCCCTTATTCTGGCTCCCAAAAGCAAAAGCACCATAAACAATAACCAGTAATAAACTGGAATGTGGTACTTTTAATTAAAAAAAAACACACACAAACCAGTGCTGGACACGTCCATCTGCCTCCTCCTTAGTGCGGAGCGGAAAGAAAATTGGTTTTATCATAATTGGATTCACACCTGCTCCAGTTCTCTGGTAAAAGAGGGTCTCTTCTGGCCCCAGTTTGTACTGGAAAATACTTTGCTTTTGATTTTTCCTGCTGGATTGGGCATCAGAACGATGGTCCTGGCAAACACATCCCAGCACACGCGTCACCCTGCGCCCAGTGGGCTGGGACCGGGGAGCCAGTGCCAGGCAGCACCCACGGTCGTACGGCTGTGAGATGCGGTGCAAGCCGGAGGGTGGAACCTAAACATCTTTTGTCATCGTAAAATGAAGGCAGGTTGCTGGTGGTGGTGCAGATGACAGCGGCTGTGCATCCTTGCATGCAGTTGTACAATCCGGGCTGTTGCTATGGCTTCAGCGCTAACAGATCAGGGTGTAGGAGGCAAAACAACCCCTTAGAGAAATAAATCAGTGCTGCTTTGGGAAGGGATTATTAAATATTATTTTGTTATTATTATTGCTGGTTGTTTCACTTCTGTAGCTGCTGGATGTTTGCAGGGTGGTAATTAAGAGCAGCCCAACGTGCTGTACAGGCAGTTTGTGTCATGCTGCCTCCAGCCCTGCCCGCTGCCCCTCTAACTGCTCTTGGGGAGAGCCTAGGACTGGCTAATGGCCTCCATGCCAAAACCCCAGCAACAGTCCCGCTCCTTCCCCAGCACCTAAGGTGAGTCTGCCTGCAGGTGTTCCCCCACAGGAGGACAGGGTCTTCTGCCCATTTTACAGATGGGAAAACCAAAGCACAGAGCTGCAAAGGGACTCCCCGGGGGGGCAGAGGCAGAAGTCAACTCTACATCTCATGAGTCTCAAGTCAGTGCTTTATTCATATCATTCATATGAGCGTCTCTCTTATCTCCTGTGTCAGCCACTGCCTTTGGGTATAATTCAAAGCTTTAGGCTGTTTTGGCCTTGGAAGAGTTTTGTCCAAGATGATTGCCTCTTCTAGCCTTGGCCGGGATCTTGGGATGATCTGGGACAGTGTTTCTAACTGGGAGCCTTTAATCTAGCAGTAAATGGTGCATCCCTGATGCAGCCTGTCGGTGGCCCGTTAGAAAGACACCCTCTCACTGCTTATTTACCTCTGTGTGTGCTTATGAAAGAAAAATAAATGCTAAGGGATTACTCCCCTAATGAATAGACCCGTGTGTGCTTGCATGTAGTGCAGCATCTTACAAGTCCATCTCAGTAGTTTTTAGGTCTGAGAATGAAAGTTGTAATGAGTAAAATATTGATTTCCCATAAAAGGGTTTTAATCAAATGCCCTGACACCCCAAGGGGGACAGAACTCTGCTACAACACCAAATTGCACTTCATACACCATCTATTTTTCAAACACTGTATAAATGAGCCTGCCCACTGGATATATGAGCGTTCCCAGATGTCATACATCACAGGGAACAGGGAGAACTATAAGGAGAGCCAGAGCCGTCTGACTCGGGAAGGGGATGCTCTGGCAAACCCACTGGGGAGCTATGGGGAAAGCAAGGCCTCTTATTCCCTTTGGCAGGAGCTGCAGCCCACATAAAGGACTGACAGTGAGGTGCTTGCTCAGACCTTTAAAGTCCTGGTGGCCCTGTTTCTCCTGAAGTCTTTGTTTTTCCCTTGTTGGGCACTGGCCAAGCTTGCAGTGTGCGAGGAGCAGGAGCTCACCGGGGGGACACCGGTGTGTGCTCCACCGCGCTGCAGGGTGCTGTCACCACCAGCATTGCCCCAGGGGAATTTTGACTTTCATAGTGCATTTGGCAGAGACCTCAAGATGCATTTTGTAAATTCCAGGTATGACTGGTGAAGGCAAGAAAGGAGATCCACGGTGCAGACCAGAGACTTTAATTGTTTAGCCTTTAGATCCAGCTGGCCTTTGGCATCAGCTTGGGAATGAATTTTTGCACATGTTCCTTTTCCCGCTTCGTCCTTTGCCTGCGTGGATCTTGTTCCTTATGTCTCCTTTGAGCTCTCTGTCCAGAAGGTGCCCAGATGTGCATCAGGGAGATCTATCCTGCCTGCTGAGAGCGATGCCAGCTTATCGCAGGTTATTCCCTCACACTTCAGGCAAAGGATGAGCCTTCAACAAGGACTGAGACAATAGAAAGCAGCAAACCCCAACTATTAAAAAGAAAAAGAGGGAGAGGGAGAGGATTAAGTGAGCAGTCCAGTGTCTCATGGCAATAGCAGCAGACAGGCCAACCTTCTGGGCTCACAGAGTCCGCAGTGCTTGATAATGAAGAAGCTCTGCTTGGACTGGGGTGCCAGGATTTGAAGACCCTGAGATGGGAGGCACAAACTCTCCTCTTCCGCACCGATTTGCTTCAGGGCACTGGGTTTGTCACTGGTCTTCTGGAGGGCCTGAAGGCTCACCCAAGGCAGTGGAGATAGCTCCTGTGTTTCACCGTGCTTTGGATCTGGAGTGTCCCCCAGTGGCATTCAGATGACTTTGGGTTTTTTTTTTGGGCATAACTGACCCCTGAGCTGGGGTTTGAAAGCCCTGGGGTCCTTCTCCAGATGAACAGTGATGCAGGCCCTCTTCTGGAGGCCCAGGAAGAGTGAAGAGCCAAAAGCCACGAGCACAAGGGCTGTGTATAAAATAAAGCACGCTGTGTTAAGAGGCAAAGAAAGACTGCACGAAATCGGGTAACAAACTGTGGTGCAGTGCAGGGAGTGGTAAAATGAATGCATGCCTTTGCGAGACCAGTGGCCACAGCGCTTTAGCTCAGCTTCCCCCACCCTGTGAAGCAGCATCTTTCCCCTCTGCTGTACCTCGTCCCAGGCTGGCGTTAGGGCTCCCAGCTGGGTGGGGTGGCTTTTACCCCATGAGAGGAGTGTGGCCATAGCCTGTTTTAATGCTGAACAACCAGCTTGCTGTTTGAATTTTCCGTTCTCCACACCCTTGAGACACCCAAGCACCACCACACCTTGGCACTGCCCCATTTCCAGCCTGTTTCTTCCAGCACCTCCCAAGGAAGAGCGGTGAAAGCCTTCCTGTTCCTTCTCCCTGGCTGCTCTCACCTTGGTCTTTGCCTTCTCTGCAGAGATGATGCTCCAAAATACCACGTGGGTACTCCTGACTGGAAACTAAATAAATGAACTCTATTTGAACTCTTATTTTTGACTATTCACCAGTTTATTTCTTCGCAGCATGAGCCTCCTGTGTGCTCTTTCCCTCATCACCAGCACAGGACCACAGCAGTTCCCGAAAACTTTAGGACACAAGGTTTCCCTGCTGTTGCCTGACAAAAGGGTTACTCCCTGCATATCTTGTCTACTTAACATCTTTTTATACGAGAAATGTGCTGTCTTAACTCCTGGCCCCTGCCTGCAGACCTGAGGACCTGCTGCAGCAAAGGGCGAGCACTCGGCAGGTACAACGGCAGCGACACGGGAGGTGCGGTGTGTGCCCCGGGCTACGTGTTCACGCACAGTGAGTCCAATAAGTTTAACCCAGTGCCCATGTGCAGAGGTTTCTGAGATGTGCAGCTGCAGGACCTCACCTTTGCCTCACCTTTGCAAACTCTAAGATCCTTTTTTTTTTTTTTTCCCAAGTTGGAGATGAATTCTCCTAGATAAAGCTCCATCACTGGGATTCCGTCTTTTTGGAAAGCATACGATACGCTTCTTGACTGATGTTGAGTTCAGCTTACGCCACTGGAAATCTACTTCTTAGTCCAGTCCTATTATTATACATCTCATCAGCCATGCCCAAATCCTCTGCCAGTGCAAACTGATACCACACCATTAAAGTCACCAGCGGTCCATCAGTTTGCATCAATAAAGCATCTGATCCACAGGAGGAGCTTAAAAGGAGCTTCAAGGTGATGCTGTTGACCCCGAAGTTCACAATTCATTTGAGCAAAATGAACAGTGCATTGGAGACCCAGATGAAAGCTTTGCCTTCGGGGGCCATTTCAAGTATTTCTGGGAGCCCGTCATTCTGAGTGACTTGCATTATTCTGTTTTGTTTTCATTCCGTATTTCCTCCTCACCCTTCTCTTCTGCCTCACCTCACCCTACAATTGGGAAGTTCTCATTTATTTAATATGCTTTGGCTTAAATCAAATCGCCTTGGGTTTGTAGCAGGGAGCCAGAAAATATTAGCACCGGGGAATCAGTATTCTGGAGGTGCGTTGCTTGCTTTTTGAGTACTTATTTATCCATCCCAGAGGAGGTGAGGGTGTGCAGTGTCTGTGCCTCATTGTCCTGCCAGGAGCATCCTCCCGGCCCAATATCACCCTCCAAACAGAGTTGGGTGCCAGTGGCAGGGTTCTTCCAGGAGTTATCTGAACCACTGTTGTTTTGATTAGAGCGGTTTGTCCTTCCCTGTCACACATAATTTCTGTTACGATGGCTCATTTTTCTTGGCTGTAAGTGGAATTGCAGAAAACAGATAAGTTGTCTTGCTCTTCCCCGCTGATGAATCATGCTGCCTTCCTTCCCTTGTCCCGCGCTCTCTGGGTTCACTGTCGCATCTGCTCCACAATAAATACTTTCCTACGCCCGGTGCTCTGTAAATCTCACCCAAAGCCTGGAAAGTTTTAAAAGTGCTCTGTCAAGTCACCCTGCCATTGCTAGGAGAGCTGGCAGAGATTGTGCCCGAAGCAGGGGCATGTGGAGCATCTGGGGGTCACTAGAGCCGCCCCCAGGGTTGTACCCAAGGGAGAAGGGAACTCTGTGCTCAGCCATCTGCGGTTGGTGCCACTCTCATGGGTGAAAATATTTGACACAGTTACGATTCAGCGGCTATTCAAAATTTAATAATGATGTAAGACAGATTGAGAGGTTGAATTTTAGCAGCGCTTAATCATTTGCTGGCTTAGGGGTTTACAAAGTGAGTAAACAAAATAAATGAGCAGCTACTTAGTTACAGATTTGAAGATTCACACTAAAGTACTAGAAGGTATCCCAAATCAATACATATACATATACATATACATATACATATACATATACATATACATATACATATAAGTAGAGGTACAAATCACGGATTAATACTTATATATATCTCTCTCTAAGCAATGCATGGAAGCGTGCACACACACACACGTACAGGTCCCCAATCAGGAATTTCTTAATAGCAGGTAATGCTATCGAGCTGAAAGGTGCCGCTTTTAGGTCCTACACAGTAACAAATGGAAAGAAGAGCATCCACATCCATAAAGCTAATGTGTATCTCACATCATAGAGGTGGAGATGTGGATGAGAGAGAGACAGACAGAGAGAGAGAGAGAGAGAGAGAGACTAGCCTGTAGTTAGAGTTTCCCTTTCTCAGATTTAAGGTAAATACTCACGATGCATCAGCGTTCCTCAACGGGTGATAGTTAAGGCTTGAGAAGGGTCTTCTCCTGCCCTGGCCTCAAGGTGTCATCCTGAGAGGTATCTCAACTCAGCCAGCCAGCACTTGAAACAGGTACACCCACGTTCGTATCACTTGCGATGCCCCTCTGAAGATGGACCCCCCGGCACCCATGGTGGAGGACCACTGCCTTCACACCTCCATGCTCCCCAGGGGCCACCAGCAAGTCCTCTGCGACAGCCTGGGGGCCGTTCAGAAGGTGATAGGCGACAACCCTAGAAATAAACTGGGAGCAAGTCAGGGAAAGCAGCAAAGTTATACCTCCTCCAAAATTAGGGTAATGAGAGAGGGCCAGACCAGGAGCACTGCTAGCGTGTGATTACAGTGATTATTGATTTTTCTGCAGGAGTGAACCACAGATCAAATTAAGAAATACGGCCCCTTTCTGCAAGGCGTAGTGCAAGTGAACCAAGGGACAATCTGACTCCAAAGACCTTATGGCCGTGGTCAGGCTATTGGGAACTGGAAGCCCCAGTGGAGCATCCTTGCTACCCACCTTCTGGGCTTTGCAGCTGGGATTTTGTAATTTAACTGAAATGTCTGAAACCATTCATTCCATTAACAGCCCTAATCTGTTTTAATTTCTTTTAATTTTGCATAGGTTTTTGAAGTAGGTTAACAGGTTTAATACTGCAGTTCATACCCTCTGCCATGGACTTATTTTCATTATGGTTTATGACACCGCAGGGGAGGCTCAATGGCATAAAAATATTAACCGCAACCCCAGAATCGTGGAGACACTTCTTTTTGTGTCATGTTTTATGTCTCTCTGCAGCCCTGTTGCTAATTTAACACAAAATCTAAGTAATCTGTTTGCAGTGGGTTGGTTGTGTTGGCACAGAGCTGGGTGCCAGGAGCCCTTGCTGCCAGCGTGGCCTTTGGAGCGCTGAGGGATGTTGGAGCTCTGCTGCTGCTTTTAGCGCTGGTGCTGTCTGTGGCCATCAGTGTCACAGGCTGTGTTCCTCAGGGGGGGACTGCATGTAACGTACCTACCTTTTGTACCTGGAAGAGACTTAATGCTGTGTTAGCCACATGGGTGGTGGAAGATCGGATCAAGGTTGAGGATGTAGAGGCTGTCTGGTGAAAATCTGGCTGTACCCTGTGTTAAAACAAATTCTGAATCAGTTAAAAAACAATTCTGTACATCTCAGGCTGTTCAGAATTGTCACAGGGTTAATTATAGATAAATTCTTGCTACTTCTCTTTTGATGTCACATTTAGTCTTTACTCTGCACCAAAGTGTCTGGACTGTGGGTGTTTTTTACTAGCAGAAGTAATGTGTGACTGGGAATCCTCCAGCCTCTCCAGCACCGCCCATCCTGCCCTTTCCTTCTCTGCCAGGTTTGTGCCTGGGGAGAATGGAATGGGAAGACCATACTCTTGACTTGTAAACCCCACTCTGGAAAGCCTTCAAGAGCTCTTCCCACCCCCTGCTTTTTACAGGCTCGGTTAAATTTTGGTTTAACCAGGGCTGGATACTAAACTGGCCCAAGCAACCAGTTAGTGTGGGAAATAACACAACCCTCCCAGGGGCAGGAATGGGGGGTGAAAGAAGCACTTTAGACCAGCATGGGTCTCTTAGAGACCTCTCTCTTAGAGCTCAGCAGGGTGCTGCCAATGCTGGTCTAAAGTGCTGCCTGTATTTTTGTGGAAAATAAGACATCTGCACTTTATTCCTTCTGTGAGTGCTCCAGTGGGATGTTTTGCATGCTTTGGGAGTAGTGTTCAGCCTACCCCAAAATATAATTTTTAGTAGATGAGCTACTCATCTGGAAATGTACTTCCTGGCTTTACTCTAGCAGTGCTTTATTTGTTGGGTTCATAAAGCCATATTCTCTTCCCATCCTACTAACCCCATTCACTCTCCTCACCTAATCTGTAGAGGAGCAAATGAGAGATGCCTTTGTCTCTGCACCATATAAAATATACATTAGTACTTTCACATGGGATGAGACAACCATTTTACTGGTTAAATAACTTTGCTTCAGAATAAATTTTCCCACTTTCCTGTGGGAGAAAATCCTCGCTCCATTCATTTTTCAAACGTCCCTTGTAAATTAAGACCTTGGTATTTTCTAAAGCCCTTCACTTCCCTGCCTCATCATTTGTAAGCTTCTAATCCCTTTAATCTTTCTAGTCAGGAGATGTCCAGGCAGCGGGGAGCTTTGTAAAGGTGTGGAAATCTCACCAAATTCCCATGTAATGCCCTCCTGCTCTGTGCTCCAGGTAGCTTTGCGGTGACACATTACCCGGCAGATCAAGGAAGGGCAATGCCAAATATGCGAGATAATGATTTCATGAGTTGAAAGCCAGCTAAGAAGAAAGGGATCTCTATCTAAACCCTCTGTGAGTCCCTTTCCTCTCCCACCTTCTGGGAGTTTTACCCATCTCCATGAGAGCAGATTCGAGGTGGACCATCCATCTCCCTCACTGTACGCATCGGAGTGTCTCTGACCTGCTCAGTGTTAGTGATGACAACAGCATCACTTGGTGCTGAGCTGAAATTAGGATTCATCTGGTAACAGTGACTGTCAAAAAATGAATGAAAATGTGGATTTAATCTCAAAGAGAGTTAAAAGTAGGACCTGAACATCCTTTAAATGGAGGAACTTATAATTTAACAGCCAAAGGTACATTCTTATTGATTTTAGGGGTCTAGATAAAGTGTTAAAACTAACATTAGCTTTAGCCAGGCAACAGGATCATCTCCTGCTTCTGGCGGCATGTCCTGGTGGCAGCGAAGGGAGGAGAACTCCTGGCAGTAAAACTGGAGGGAAACAAACACGGTATCTGCGTGAGCAGTCATGAGTATGGTAAGGTGCCAAATAAATTTATTAAGTTGAATTATCCCTTAATCTGACCACCTATATACATCAGGCCCTGGGACTGCCCTGAATTCCATATTGAAGTAACACATAAACAGTAGCAGGTTTCTTTAGGAAAATAGTCCGCCTTGCTTTAAAAACAATAGAGAATCTATCAAACAAGTAGTCGCTCAGACTAATTGCCCACAGTGTTCAGCATTTGTACCTTGTTTATAATCTGATTTTGTCTGGCTTCATCTTCCAGTTGCTGGATGCCCTCATGGCTTGGTCCAGCAGGTTGATAAATTCTCTTTTCCATTTGCGCTCTCCATAATGGCACTTACAGCCCCTGGCCAAGTCACCAGGTAAATTCTTCTTTGTCAAGCAACAAAGATTTTCCAAAAACGTATGTTTTCCAATCCTTGAATAGTTCTTATGACCAAGCTGTCTCCAAACTGTCTGTGTTTTTCTTGGTTTTTGCCCAGGAATAGTTCCGCCAGAGCCAAAAGCAGAATTACTAATTCCTGTTCCTGGTCTGATCACCCCAGGACTTCATAAGCCATTTTGGGTCCAGTTAGTTTCCCACAATAAGCTCAAGGACTTTCCAGAGTTTCTGCTTCCCAAAGGAGGGTGCCTCACTGTGTGGGTCTAGCCCACGTGCTCTGCTCTGCTGTGACCCACTCTTTATTATTCTCTGCTCCCCCAACTTTCTCTCACCTGCAGACAGCACCAGTGATGGTTTAATGCCTTTCTCCAGGTCATTAATGGAGACAGAAAACAGGATGGGTGTGAAAACCAGCTGTGGTGGGACCCTGGTAGTGGCTGTGTGCTGATGGTTGGAGACTTCTCTGTTTTGCCAGGTCCTAATCTGAAATGTGGCCCAAGTCAAACATCTTGAAGAAGCCTCAGTTTATTGATACTATTATTACCTCTATAAACCCAGCTTGGGATCTTCTTGTGAAATGATCTCGCTTTACTTTGACAAGATGTATATTCCATATATGAGTTGATTGGCATTAATGTTCTTACAGACGTTATATATAGTAGCTATCGCTGTCATCATTTGCATTTGCAGGTTGCTGTTCATGAAGGTGATTTGCAGCCACGAACAAATCTTCATGACTTTATATTAAACCCAAAAAGCAACCCCTTCATGCTTATGTGGACTATGGCACAGGGAGGTTAAAGATCATAGTGCAAGAAAGAGGATTTCTCCCAGCTTTCCTGTGTAAGGTGTTCTCATGGGTGCTTCCAAGGGTGAGGTTTTCACCTCCTTACATGATGGATGAGCAGCACCCTTACTGCAGAGCCCTCCCAATTTCAGCTGTCGTCCCGAATTGGCAGCCAGTTGCAGAGACAAAGCACATGTGAGCCATATAGACAAGTTAAGAAATGAAATAACTTAGGAGGAAGTGACTGCAGTGATATTTACTCTTCTCCACTCAGAAGCAAGAGGTCGGCTGGCCAGGTAGCGCTGTGGAAAAACACCTCTGCAAAGCCAGAAAGATAAACACAACTGTTTATGAATTCTTCCTTTGGAATAAAAATGTTTTAAATAGCCTGATGTGATAAAAGCTGACTTGATGCCCCATAAGCTGCAGGTATCAGAAGTGAGCCATCTTTTTTTCCCGTCACATCTCTGGTCCATCCCAATTGCTCCCGTGGGGCAGTGATCTCATGGAGCTGCAGAATGTACCCATGGTTGGGACATCCTCAGCCACTGGTTCTCTGTGGGGGGACCAGTTCCCTCAGGGCACATGGAGATAGACCCCTGAGGGCCAACACATTCAGTAGGTGACCCTTGATGAGGAGTCTCCTGAACCCACCTAGCCTCTTCCAGAAACCCAGAGAAGGTTTCTCCAAGCTCCTGGAGATCACCTGCCTCACACCAGCTGATGACGAGAGTTCTTGCCAACCCCGTGGACTTGGCAGCTGGTCTTTCCTTCCCTCACTCTATTCCCTAGTTTGGTTTTAAAAATATGAGGATTTTTAAAAGTAAACACTCTTTTCTCTTTCTTCCTGCCAAAGTGTTCAGGATACGTTTGATGTTCTCCACTCAGAGGCGGTCTGGGAGTTGTGTTTTGCAATATCAAAACAAGTTTCACAATATCACCTGGTGCCAGGAGAAAATGTCAGTTACCATTGGGCTCCCAATACAGTCATTAAATGTGAATGCCAAGTGCTGCCCCTTTGCCATTACATACTCCACCTGCAAAGAACAAAACAGCCATCACTTTGACCTAACAAAATTAAAGTCTTGTGGGTGGACGGGGGTTAGGAAAACATTTAAAAATGGAATTTTCTTGATTTCTCTGTCTCTAGTGTTGGTATTCTGCAGTTCCTAAGCAATAGCTGCATGTTGTGGAGAGGTGTTGGCATGTTTCAGACTCCTCTGTAAAATATCCACGCATAATATTATAAAACCTCCTCATTGCCTTTTCCAGAATCAGGCTCTCCCAAGACCATTTGGTGTGTCTCGAGGGTTTACCTGTGCATCAGTGTGCATAACCAGCACCCTTGCAAACTGGAAGATGAGGGAACAGCTGAAACGCTACCACAGCAAACCATGAAGGTTTCATAAACCACTCTGAATTCCCCATTTAACTTCATCAGCTCCAGTTCATCAAAGAGCCGGTGGTCAGCTCTGGGCTGTGGGCACAGCGATGGCATGAATTCCCTCATTATTTGTTACGGAGCACCCAGCTCATTTAGCATTTGCAGATGAGCACTAACCCGAGGAACCCAGTGTGAATTGGTTGCCCAGGGTTTATCTGTTAGGGTCAATAGCAGGTTCCCTGGGGGATGTTCATCACCCATCAGACTGGAACAAGCCCTGGGCACCCCAGTGCTGAGACCAACTCTCCAGCCTGTGTGGAAGACACATGGTGTGCTCTGCAGCAGGAGCAATGTGGTGTCTGCGTTCCCGGGGGATGAAAATAATGCAGGCAAACACGTACAAGCAGGGCAGGGGGAACTCAAGGTTATGAAAATGAAATCATTCTTCTTCTTTTGCTTTTCCAATGACTGCTACTGTTAAAATGAGTAATTGTGGAGCAGTCGTGTCCAGACAGAACTGTTTCTGCGCACAGTTCTTGGGGATAGTCAAAGATGCCCTACACAGCAAGGAAAGCAAACAGCAACTGAAAGTCATGCTGACTCGGGTGAGTCTCCAAAGATCTGCGGATTGGTGATGGTAGGCATGGCCCCAGGCAGTCAAATCTGATAAAAGATCAGATTTGATAGGGTTAAATAGGATAAAATAGGGTTAACAGGATGAATTCCTGCCTGCTGCTGTGCGTGGTCAGGGAGGGTGAATGAAAGATAATCAGCCTTGATACATGAGGATGTCAGCCATGCACTTCACGGGACCTAAAGGCAGTTCTTTGCACTGAGCAGGCACATTAGTTCTCTCTGCTGGTGTTATGGGAAGCAGTTTGGTGTTGGCCACTGCCAGAGGCAGGACACAGAGCTCCTGACACAGTGGTCTGGTCTGTTGTGACAGCCCCATGACTGGGTCTCGACAGCAGTGCCACGTCGCTGCTCGGTTGTGGCTCCTCCAGGACTCCTCCAATGGGCTCTGGTAGAGAAAAGCTTGGGGAGAAGCTCGTCTCAAAGATTTCAGTGGTGGATTTTGTTGCCTGGGAAAGCAAGGGTTGCCACTGCGAGTGGTCCCTCCACCATGCCTGACAAATGAAAGCCAAACAGGCCATAAACTTCCATGGGCCATTACCCCTCTCACAGAGTAGGTTAAGTGTAATGAGGGCCAAATTGGAATTTAATGAGATCTAATTGATTTTATAAGCTGTTTTGTTAACAAGAAGCTTTACAGCATTCCCCGGACATCACCCAGTTAGTTTGGTAACATCTGGTGTATGCCTTCCCCAGCGGCGGGCGAGCACTGGGAGCTGCTGGTGGGCATCAGCTCTGCGTATAACCCAGGGGTCGGTCCTCAGGGCAATGGTTAGAGAAAGGATGCTGCAGAGACCTGCAGAGCTTCTACCTTCGTGCCATGCCTCAGAGGCCAGTAGCTTGGTCCTGACTTCCCTGGGGTATTTGGGAGCCCTGCGTGGGCAGTGGGCAGAAGGAATGCCCCTCTGGTGCACGGAAGCTGTTCAGCATCCCATGGGAAGGGCAAGGTAAGCATCCCGTGTGGGTGAGGAGCTGCAGGGTCCCCACAGAGCCAGGGAGTGTTTGGTGCCAGTGCTGGCCACTGCCCTGGCAGGAAAATTTGACTTTAACTGGATGCCTGCGTCAGGATGAGCTATGGGGAGCAACCCCCCCATCCCAGAGCAGACGCAACGGGCCATGCCAGGCTCTGCTGGCTGGCATGAATCATAGAATCATAGAACTGTTTTTGTTGGAAGAGACATTTAAGATCATCAAGTCCAACCGTTAACTTTGCACTGCCAAGTTACCACTAAACCATGTCCCTCAGCACCACATCTACACGTCTTTTAAATACCTCCAGGTATGGTGGGCGACTCAGACGCTTCCCTGGGCACCTGAGAAAGGTGGCCCTGTGTGCTGCACCCCAGACAGATCTCCTGTACCGTGTACAACACTAGCTGTTCTCACAGCAAGCACATGCTCTCTGTGCTTCATGTTCCTCCTCCTTGTTCCATCAGGAGGAGCTTCCTTGGGTGTGGGGGACAAGGCGAAGTGGGGTGAGCCAGGCTCTCCTGCCTGCTCAGGCTGTCAGGACCAGGGCAGATCATAGAATCGTAGAATGGTTAGAGTTGGAAGGGACCTTAGAGACCATCTAGTTCCACCCCCACTGCCATGGGCAGGGACACCTCCCGCTAGAAGGTGTCAGATCATTGAGATCTGAGCCCTTCTCCTCATTGAGATCATTGATCACTGAGCCCTTCTGTGTCTTCAGGCATTTGTGGCTGCCCCAGTGTGAAAGGCTTCATTGGAAGCAGCTTCCAGGGCAGCACAGCACTTGGCACTAACTGTCTCCTTTGCCACTGTGCTGCAAGCAAGAAAAATGAGCAAGATGATTTTTTTATTTCGTTTTTGATTCAGCTGTAGAGCTCTCCTGGCTCCGACCCACCACCCGGTGCTGGTCATGTCCCAGTGGTCCCAGTCGTCAGCTCCTGCAGCCCTTCAGCTGTGTCTCCTGCTTGGGAAGCCAGGAGTTGCTCCACCTCCCCAAAGGTGGGCCCAAGGCGTAATTAACATTGATAAAGCTGCTTGCGGTAGCCAGTGATGCCCTGCACGCGTGCAAAGTGTTATTTATTGCTGACTCCCTCTCAGCCTGATGCTGTGGCAGTGAAACCCGCCAGCTCTGACTAATGGTCCCAGCAGCTGTGTAGGATATTTGAATTGCTTTTCGTTTACAGATTCGGTGGGTCCCTGGTAATTGGAACGTGGCAACTTCTAACACATAACAGATGATACGGCGGTGGAGGGTATTTGTCATTGCTTCACTCCTCTACGACAAGAAGGGCTCATAAGTCACAGCTGACAAATCTTTTAATGACTTTTAAACTTCATTTACAGAAAAGAATGACCACAATCAACAAACAATGATGGGTTACTGATCTTTCTGTATTATTAAAAAAGGGGTCTGTGTCTTTTACCCCCTCTGTGGGAGCGTAGTGCTGCGAAGGGAAGGGTGATGCTGTCCTGGAGAAGGGCTGGCAGAGCGTGAAGGGATGAAACCAGCGTCAAGAGGGAGCCCCGAGAGTCCACACAATCCTGAACCATCACGCATAATCACAGTATGCAAGGCTAGCATGACGTTATTGATGGCGAATGAGAGCAGTAGCTGACATACCTTCATCTCTGGCTTTGACCCAAAGCCCAGTGATGTCGGTGGGAAAATCGCCAGACCGTCAGTCACCTCTGGGCTTCAGGCGAGCCAATGCTGAGGGCAGCACAGCACACGGGAGCGGGTGTACCTCTGTAAAACCAGGTGTTCTTCTAGGCTTTGCATCCACGTAGAACTGCAGAGGCAAGGGCCAGTAGATGGGGAGCAGGATTTATTTTTCAGGAGGAAAGGGGATGGCTACCAATGTGGATCTTGCTATAGCAGTCACCTCGAGCGGCTCAACTGCATTTCAGGTCTCCCTCTCCCATCACTGCAGGCTTCATCCCTCCCATCTCAGATGCTTTGTTTGGGGTGAGGGTGCCTCCCCAGTCTCTGTGGAGCCTCGGAGGTGGCGTTTCGACAACCAAACCTCAGCAAATCTCATCAGAAGTGAAGTAGGAGCCCACATCTCAGCAACTTTACAGAGATCTGTATCTTAATAATTTATGTCATTCTGCATATTTAAAGTGTCTGAAGTAATTTTTAAAGGCTGAAAAGCTGGTAATTAACCCTGAGAGAGGAAAGGAGCATGTCAAAAACCTCAGCTGTTAAAGAATTGAGAGTTAGCGTGCCAAGGACCAGCAGCTTTCTCTCCCTCTGTGCTCCCTAAGGCTCCCCATCTTGTGTCCTGCTCCCCTCACCACCAGCATGATCTCCAGGGAGGGAGCACCTGGCTTCGAGGATACCTGTGACATGAAGTCCCATAGCGGGTGGGGGGAAGATGAGCTGTTTTTCTCTGTAGGAAAACATGGACAAGTGTTTTGGAGGAACAATCCAGCCAAGAGGACTGGAGGGGACTGGAGCTGCCTCTTTGGTCTGCAGGTGGTGACTCCACTCAGGGTATCCTCCTCAGCTTACAGTTTTGCAAGTCTCCTGGCATGTGGGGCTTTGCTAAAATCCCCAGCGGCAGGACGCACATGGTGATGTAGAGATCCCTGACTTCTGCTTGGTCATTCAGAAAAACCAACCATAGCCCTCGTGGCTTGGAAGAGGCAGGGATGGCCCCAGGAGCACAACACAGCCCAGGGGATGGGCAGGACCAGTTTGGCTGGAAACAGAGCAGCATTTGCGTATGAAAGAAGACATGGCATCAAGATGCAGGATTTCTGCTTAGAAGACACTGGTGGAGCTGAATAATGAGAATTGCATCACTGAAGCTCCATCTGCAGCAGCTCCTCTTTGGGAGCTGGGTGGCCCTGGCAGGGGATTGAATTATCTGGTGGTGGGTTGGCAGCATGAAATGAGGTCCCTCCTGGAGCCCACATTTTTCCCCTACTTCAATGTTGCCTTATGGTAAGAGGTCCACACGTCCTTCTCACAGGAACCTCCTTCATGCCCTGTGTAGGATGGGACATGGCCTAATGTTGGAGCTTGGGAGTACCCCTGAGGCCACCCATTAGACATGGCCAGAGGGGTTTGGGATGAGGAGGTGAGCACAGGGCTCATGAACCTGGGCAGGAGGCTCTTCTGGGGCCAGACTGGGATCACCACTCTTCCACCACTCCTTTTCCTCTCTGCCGCATGCAGGGAGATGCAAAAAGCAGCAGTGAAGATGCCGGTTCATTAACAGCTAAGAAAGTTCCCAGAAAGTTCACTTGCTTTTCCTCATAAATAAATCATTTGCTGTTAAAACAACATTTGGGCTGGGGGGGGAATGTTCATTAAGGAACATCAAGTCAATAGGTGGCTGATGAGAACCTGTCTCCACTGCGTACGAGGGAGAGAGTGGGGGATGGAAACATTGTGTTTTCCTATTAGGCTGTGAATGATAAAGAATTAAAGAATAATTCTCAAGAAATTAGTCATGGCCAGCCATTAATGAGCATCTCAGTAACACACTAATGAGATGGCTTCAGATGCCTGTAAAAAAGGACTTTAATTAGATTAATACATGTAGCATTGTCCATAGCCCGGTAGGTAATCATCAGGTTTTGCACCAGTGGGATTATGGATGACATTCTATTTAATTGCTGTTTCCTTTTCATTTTCTTTCCTTTTTTTTTTCTTTTTAAAGATTCTTTCCTCCAAAGAATTTTGTTTCTGTTCTCAAACATAACTTAAATGTTATCCATGGAATTCTGCATCTGAAAGTGCTGCCAGCCTGGGCTTATCTGATTCAATTGACCTTTAAAATTTATTTTGCTGCTGTCAAAAAGAATGTTAGTCTGTTCACGAGAGATTTCCAAGATGATTAGAAGCAGAGACTCCTGAAGTGTCTGCTTGTTGCATATTCTGCAATCAAGGGATGATCCTGGCTTTGGGTTTTTTGGGGAGAAAAATGCCTTAATTTTAAAAATATTTCCATGGAAAAGCAGAGTCCAGAAAAGTTGCATGCGAATGGGGAGTCCATGTTCAAGTAGACAGTCAAAGAGCTGCTGAGGAGGGGGAAACCCGGGGAGTTGCTCCATGTAGGCTTCGGAAGATGCCCTAATTCTTGGTTCTAGCACAGTACTAATGGTGGGATTTCTTTTTTTGGCCCTGTTTGCTGTCAGGACTCTTCTCATGTTTTAAATGCAGTGTTGTTAGCATGGGAGTGGAAACCCAAATTTAACCCGCCAAGGTTGATGCTTCCCTGAAAATCCTTGTGTTCACGATAGACATCCTTGTTTTCCGAGGAATTCAGCTCTGAACCGAAGGGCAGGACTGAGGTCAGGGGCACTTTGGATGCTCTTTGCTGTCACATTGCGCTGCTGGTGGGACAGCCTTTGTCTGTCTTGGCCCAGGGAGAGACTTTGGCTCTATCAAGCAGGTGGGAGATAACACTGCATCCAAAGCTGATGTAGATCAGCAGCTTTGGTGTGAAGGCAGAGCATCATGACCCCAATGGTGAGGATCATGTCTATGTACTTACCTCCTGAAATCTCCCTTACTGGAGCCGTGTCCTGCCCCACAGGGAGCACCGTGAGCTCCAGCACAGCCACACGCCCGTGTGCAATGAGCTGTGCAGCGTTCGGAGTGAGCCCCATATTTGTGGGGATGGGCAGGATAAGGAGCAGGGCTGCTGCAGGGGCTGCTTGGGTGGATCTCGGATTTTCCAGCCATAGGTCGTCCCTTTATCACGCTGATAAGGAAGGATTTAAGACTCTAATGAATAGATTTTTAAGGTTTCTATAGACATGAATAATATGTAGGGTAGAGCCACGGCTATAAACTATATGCTGACCTGATAGATTTTGTAACCATTGTACCTTTAACAACTGATTAAATCCTTATTAACACAGCGATTGATTATTTATTGCTTCTTTATGAAGGATTTACCAGTTGCACTGAAATTTAAATCAGAGTCAGGTTTTCAAAGGACTGGCAGGATTCCTCCAGTTTGAAATGACTTGTTGTTTTAATTAAAAATTAAAAAAGCAGGCTATTTGCATAGTAAGAATGAGCAGTTGAAGGAAGATTACGAGGGAGCTAATTCTGTTCACGCTGCTGTGTGCTCAGCATCCACTCTCCTGGGCAGCAGCACCCTGCACCAAACAGGAGTGAACCCCAAATTTGTGGAGTTATCTCTCCAAACCAGTGACGTTCAGGAAACGGATTCTGCCTCGCACACCGCCATCCGGCCCAGAGGGGGGGCCATGGATGTCCCCGCACTTGGACGTCCCTGTGCTTTGGCAATAGGTGACATGAGCCACCATGTCATGGTGACGGTGAGTTGCAGCCACGCCGAGCCCAGAGTGGCACTGGGGGAGGATGCGCCAATGTAAAAAATTCCCAGTGTGTCGGCCGTGGCATAAAGGGAGATGGATCAAGGGGATGGAGTCAGCCCCTCCTGCCAGAGCCCTGCAAGAGGCAGAACTCGGCATCTGCTACAAGCTAATGGTGTCAGTCTGGATTATTTGCTTACGTCCTGCAGCAAATGTGCTTTAAGCCAGATTCGGCTGATGTTTTCTCTCCCACCCCCTCAGCAGCTTTGCTTTCTCCTCTGAGCACTGCGAGAGCGCAGGCTGGGTGCAGACTCCATCTCGGCAGGTGTGACGGAGACCAGGGGTGGGCAGCAGGTCCCCCCGCCTTCACCCACCCCATAAACTGAGACCCGAGTGCTGGTGGAGAGCAAGGCAAGGAGATCGGGTTATAAATACGGCTGTGACCCCCAGCCCTCGAGGAGTTTCCAGCTGCTTGCGAAGGCAGGAATTGCTGGGTGCTCTCCCGGGACCCGGGGGATGCAGATGCATCACCCTGGGTGTCATTACGGGTCCCCATCCAGGGCTGTTCTAGCGGCCTGTCTCCTGACATGTCAGGTGTTGATGCCATTTCATTCTATCAAGGAAAATATGATGTGCAGGGTGGAAACTGGGCTGAAACAGGGCTCATCAGCTGAGCCTGCAGAGCCTGCACGCTCAGGAGGAGGAAACAGCATCCTCAGGCAGAACAGGCTCCCCCAGCGAAAATGTCTGGGGGGCTGTGGGGATGCAGGGTGGGCTGCAGTGCAGCATGGGTGCCTTCTCCATCTCTGCTCCAGCCACCCAGCCCTGAAGGGGTGGCCTGGGTGTGGAGAGTGGGTAGGGGTGGGTGACAACAGGGAGTGCCAGGCTGGGGATGGCGCTGGGGCTCCTGAGAGATGGGCACCTCTGCTGTGACTGCCACCGACAAAGCATGAGCCTGGGCAGGTCTGGGCTGACTCGTCTGCAAAGTGGAGCCCTGGGAAGTGTTTGGAAAAATTCACATGCCCTGTACAAGGAGCCCCATGTCTGGTGGAACAGCCCAAAATAGCACTTGAGGGACCCCAGGACTCACTTTGCCCACAGCAAGAGCATCCTCCCTTACCAGGCTGTGCTCAGTTGCACTTTACAGGGGAAAAAAATACTTGCAAAGGGAACCACAGCTTCACAACAAGCAAGTCTGGCTCCAGCTGAGTTGATCTCCAGCTTTCTGGCCCCTCCAGCTCGCTCAACAGCGGAAATTCCCCCAAAAGACAGCCCTAGTCCTGCAGAACTAGTCTAATAATAGTGACATCTTTGTCTATCCCCTTTTTTTAATAACTTTCTGATCCTCTAACAGTCACGTTTTGGAGAATCGAAGCTGTTTTTCCTCAGAAAATCCAAGGACAGGTTTCCTTCCAGTTTATTCTATTTATTGAACCACACGGGAGCGAGCTGGGTCTTTGCGCTCTCCGGGAGGAGGGCTGAGCCCCTCTGGGTTTCTGAGCAGGACATGTTGGGGACTCAGACATTATTAAAAAGATTGGAGGGTTTGTGTTGGTTATTAAACTAATGCTTCAGAGCTTGGCTCTGGTGTTTGGCAACTTCACTAGCAAATTACTCGCAGCTCCCGGGGGAGGAGTGATTGGCACCAGGGGTAGCAGGGACTTGGCTTTTAAATGCATGTGCATTTCAGTGCTATCACTGAGGCTGTGGCACTGCAGACAGTGGAGTCCCTCTGTCTTGTAGCTGGATGTGTTTCTTTTTAAAACTGCTTTTTTTTGGCTAAAAGAAAAGCTGGTCTAGTCAGAAATCCCTCAGAGCCAAGTGTCGGGGTTGATGGCTGCCCGAAGCAAGATGCTCACCGTGTGACAGCCGGGCCAATTTATCTGTGCTAGGGCATGTTAACCATCCTCTTCCTCCTTAAAAATCATCTTTCTTGCCACTTGCAAGGAAGCGGCGAGAAGGATGTACAGACATCAAAGGTTTGGGATGAAAGCGGGGGGTCAACCTCCAAAAAGCCTCCAAAAGGTGGTGCAGGATTGGGTTGTGTCCTGTGCCAGAGTATACGAGATGGTTAAAGCAGACCTGACCTGCGTCGTTTGGGCTTCCTCCAGCATCTGAGCAGGGGTGCACCAGCCCTGGACCACCCAGCATCACCACAGCATCACCAGGACCATGCTGAAGCATCGTGGGTGCACCACGGTCTGTAACGTCCACCACGTGTGCTGTCAGGACACAGGTTTGCTGCTGCTTTTTTTGGCATCCCAAATGCCAGGTTTTCCCCAGACTTGGCGGGGAGCGGATTTGGCTCTTCGTTTGTCTTCATTTGTCATCTGGCTCCCCGTGGAAAGCCAGCTAGTTGAGAAAACTTGTTACTGGATGGAGACGGGATGAAAAACCACATCTCCCATTTTGTGAACAAGCGTGATATGAGGAGAATAACAGCCCGGCTGCGTGTTGCTGTCACGCTGAAATAAAGAGCGCTTTCTGCAGGAGAGAGTGGTGGACTCGGTGGTTTTTCTTTGCAGCCGCCTTCTTTGACAGTTCGTCACTAAGACTCAGGCCCCTGGGGTTTTCAGACACCTGGCTCTCAATTAAACAGCTAATCTGTGAAGCAAGGCACTTAAAGCAGGGAGGAAAAATAGCTTATCAAGTAAACCAGCTCTGGCCTTGGGCTGTTAAAGGATTGAATATCAATATTTTTAAGGGATTCCTGAATGTTAGCGGCAGCAGGGAGTGTGACATTGTTTCCAGCCATGCTGTCCTAGGAAGAGAGGAGAAGCGCTGATGGGGAGGGGACTTTGGTGGTGGGTGTCCGGAGCAGGGGCACAATCAGGCAGGCACAGCCTTTCCTCGAGCGTGGGAGCTTTTGGTAGCTCAGAGTAGTCCTCACCACCCCTACTAGATGGCTCGGAGGGTCCTTGAGTTCTTGAGGTAGAAATCTCAGTTAATGCCATGTTGTATTTTCTTCTCGGCCTGGCGGTGGCAAACAGGTTTCCTTGTGCCATGCGTAGCGGGGGGGTAAATCCAGGGAGTGCTGCGGTCCTCGGCTGTATGGCAGGGTCAGGTTGCAGGACCACAGAATCACAGACTGGCAGGGGTTGGAAGGGACTTCCGGAGATCATCTAGTCCGACCCCCTGCCAAAGCAGGGTCACCCAGAGCAGGTTGGACAGGAATGCATCCAGGCGGGTTTTGATGATGGTCAAAGGATGGTTGGGGAGCCCTGAGGCGTCTGGGTGCAGACGGACGTGTTTCTGGGGGCACCATGGTGTGGCTTGACTGCTGTCCCCTGCAGAGCTCACAGGGTTCCCACGACCACAGGCACCTGCCATTACAGAGGGACATGGGACACACAGGAGGGAAGGAAGGAACTTCTGACAAGCTCATCCTTAAGTGCATCTGTCTTTGGGGGCGATTGGGAGCCAGATGCGATGTTATGACATTTCTGAGGTCAGTGGCACAAACCCCTCCATCCCAGACCTCTCCTGTCTGGGCCTCAGTTTACCTTGCAGAAAACAGGGATAATCATGCCAATCTGTCCTTGGTGTTCTTTGAGGTCCTACAGATGAAGAAACACTTTATACATTCATTTATCTATATCTAAGTATTATTATTAGTTGCATTTTGCCTTGTTCTGTTTTCCAACTCAGGTCTGTTTTGTTGCCGTTGTGGGTTGGGGGATGAAAGGTGAAATAATAGCTATGAAAATGCATCTGCTGAAGACTGTGTAGTTATTAGAATATTCATCTATAACCAGTGATACGTGTGTCCGCTGTGTATATTTTTCTCATCAGACATATCACCAAGATACTCTGCTCTGACTCACGTCCACTGCTTTCTACGTGGTGTATCGAAGAGCCAGTGGCTTGAGAAGACATCGTACTTTGTCGCCCTGCACGGGCGAGCTGTTTTGTTTCACGTGGAAGGGATGCTAAGCCGACGTGGCTGATGCTCTGCTAGATTTAATCTGGGCACAACGCAAAGTGCTCTGCTGGAAGGCAGTTAGGTGGAGTATGAAATATTAATATGCGATGATTAAAATGTCCTTTCCGGTTGTTGGAGTAAGGGGGCCAATAAGTGATGCGAAATTAATATTGTGTGTAAGAAGAAACCCTAAATGAATGGGACAGAGAAGGCAAGGGAGGCTGTTTTCTCCAGGGGACGCTGGGCTTGTGTGGGGACAGCAGAAGAGCACTTTGCACAGGGTTTTCAAACACCAAATGCTGAGTGTTTTACAAGCTGCTAAATGAGAGCCATGCAGGCTTCTTGCTAAATGGAGGACATCACTGATGGTGCCTGAAGCCTCAGAGCAATGCCGTGCTAGAAGCCCAGAGAACCAGCTCCCCAGCCTTGGACAATGCTCCCTGCTGAAGCCCTGCACCCTGCCCCGGCAGGGACAGCAGCCAGTGGGCAGATGGCACTGGGAGAGCGTCCCATCCCTAGAGATGTCGGGTCCTCATTGGCTTCCTCCCAAAAGTCTTTCCCAGTGGCGCGGCTGTCACCTTGCCTGACCTTGAGTTTGCCATCTGGTGGCCCCATCCCATCGCTAGTCAGCCACAGGCACGTCTCCTGCGCAGACTGCAGTGTCCCAAGATGGCCCCGATTTGCAGAGCCCCTGGGGAGAGGCTCTGCTGAGGGAGGGGTTATGCTAAGCTACCCGCTCCATTGCCGGTACTGCGATGGGTGCTGAGAGTCAGTTCTCCTGTCGCCAGGTCCTACAGCCACAGGCTTTATCAGATGGAGGGGACCCAGCATCCCAGGTGGGGAGGAGAGGAGACAGCGCAGGGGACAAGCACACGCTGGTCCAACTGTGGAAAGCATGGGGGGAAGGTCACAGGAGCCAGACAAGGAGGGTGCAAGGTGGGGTTGGGGGAGCAGGGACCTGGGAGAGGCACAGGTTCTCCTGCACACCCCCACCTCCATGGCAGCCAAGGTCATACCTTCAGAGATGCCTTAGATGTCCTTCTCCAAGTGAAGATCCATCTAGTGCTTTTGTGCCCACCTGAGAAACGACCCATCTTCATCCAGCTCTCTTATTTTTAAAACAAGCCCACAGAGTGCAGGATCCGTTGACAGCAACAGAGCTGGCTCATGTTGTACCCACTGAGAGAGGGCAGCCCACTAGATCGGGGGGAAAACACATGTTTTACGCCCCCACACACTCCCCATCCTACCCAAATCCTCCAGCCAGCCCTTTCTGTTCCTGTGCACAGAGGCAGCTTAACCCACATCCCTCCTACATAGGCTTAAGGAGATCAGTGCCCTGATGCAATTGGTGTTCGCAGCTGCAAACAGCTGGTCAGAGATTCAGACGATTGTAAATAACACAATTCTGGGCTCATTAGAATTTGGGAAGGATTTGGGCAAACAGCAGCTTCATGTATCCCTAAGCTGGGGCTTGGGGTAGCAGCAGTAAAGCTCTTCAGAGATGGAGTGGGAAAACAGAGAAAGGGGTATATTTTATTTGAGTGCTATATTTTATTTTGAGGAAGAGAGAGCCTGCAGCCGGGCCAGACCTGGAAATGATATGGCCAAATGTGACCAACCTAGTCACTATCTGTGGTGAAGTGTGTGGCCAAGAAGGTGACATGGGTGTTGTCTGCCTTGACTTCAGGAAGGCTTTTGACGTGATCTCCCACAGCATCCTGGCATCCAAGTTGGGACACAGCAGTCCAGATGGGTGGCCTCCAAGAGCAGTGCAAGCTGGATGGTGGGGCTCCAAGGGCCGTGATAAGGGCTTGTAATCTGCCCAGAGGCCAGTTGCAAGAGGAATTCCTCTGGGGACGTGGGATGGGGGAAAGGAGGGTTGAGGGTGGGTAGCAAAATGGGTTGGAGACTTGCATAAACTCTGGCAGATATGCAAGTATGGAAAAGTGGGAGTGCATCATCTTAGAGGGGAAGTAGCTACGTGGGACCAAAGATGTCCATGTGACATGGGCTAGTGTGGGCAAGAGAGGTGCCAGGGCAGATTTACTCTGAAATAGAAAATATGGGCATCAGGAAATGGAAACTCCCAAGAGTCACCAAGTGTAAAGCCACATGTTGAAGTCACTGTTGTGCAACATTGCTGAAACCCCAGGGCTGGGAGAGCCATGGGTTCATAAGGGGTTGGACGTGTCCTTGGGTAGCAAGACTATGCAGGGCTACCTGGATACGGATACCCTACCTGCGTGCATGCACTCTGAAGGTCCCACACAGCCTCATATGATCCTGGAGGGTTTAGGATGGTGATTGACTGGGAACTGGCCATCCTGGAACAGCCTCCAGCCAGGCTTTTTGCAGATACTTTTGATTTCTGAGAAATGAGTCCTTGAAGCTCAAGCTGGGTAGCCAGAGTGACTGAATGGCTGGAAACAGCCTTGACTCTCCCTCCATTTCTCCATTTTTGCACCAAGAATGCAGACAGTTTCCTTTGTGAACCTCTTCCAGGCTGCACTGCAAAAGTACGTTAAAATAGATAGCATTAAACAAAGTTATATATGGGTTGGAACTTCGAGCAACTTGAAGAGGCTGGGTACCACTTGCCAAAGATGTGAGGATTTGATTCACTTAGATGCCTCAGAAGTCCTGTCCTTTGGTTATTTTTTCCAGTGTTTTTAGGAACACTGTGCTGCCAGGAACTGTTTTTAAAAAAAATAAAACAAAAGTCTCCGGCTCTTTTAATGTGTAAGAGTGAAAGGGAAAATATAACAAGCAGCACTCAGAAAAGTCTAACTTTTTTTTGATTGGATTTAGCAGGGAGATCATTTCCAGCCTCAGTGGTAGGTTAACAGAGTCACAGGGGTTAGAGCCGGACGAGATTTATTGTGCCATCGCATCCTCCCCCTGCTCTGTGTGGAGGATCGGCCTCGCCAGGTATCTCCAATGCTCTGTATGATCTGGCTTTAAACGATGGAAGGAATCGCGTGTCCAGTCCTTTGTGCTCTGAAAATGAAAAAGGCAGAGGTCTGGACATCACAGCTTGTCTGTTCAGAGCTCATTGATTGAAATCAGTGTTAAAATGCTCCATGTCTCTCTGGGTCGGGCTGCAAGTACCGTCTGGGCGGGTCTCCTCTGTTGTCTCTTTACCTCCATGCTGGACTGAAGTTTTCAAGTCACGGAGACACAGAGGTAGCAGCAGCGAGCCCTAACGCTTGTCTGTGTGGGTAGAAGTACCCTCAGGCAAAATGGGAGTATGGGCAGAAGCAGCCCCCCTGAGGTGTCCTGGGGGGCCAGCAGCTGAGCAGGCTCCATCAGGACATTCATCACCCAAGAAGCCAAAATGGGGCTCACCTGGCAAAGAGGTGAGATAGGTATAATGAAGTTATCCCCACTAAAAAGTTTAGGGGGAGAGAGGTGCAACCAGAGATTTCCTGTCCTGTGTGGAAGCTCTGTGTAGGAAAGACAGGGAAGAAGGAGGACTTAGGTTCTTTGAAAGTCTTGGGTGAAACCCCAAAAAGCACATCAGGAAACATTGCAGCTTTTTCCCAGGCCTCTACCTGAATAGTGAGGGGTGTAGGAAAGACTAACTGTCTGTTTTAGGGCTTAGTGAAGCCAGAGCATCGCACACTGCCGGTGTCAGTGCCTCGGGCAGGCTGGGTGCGAGCAAGCGGAGCCTGCCAGGGCTGGGGGACCAGGGTGACCAGGCCCACAGGAGCTGCAAGCTGCACCCGTGCAGCCAGGCAGGTGCCACCATGCCCCCTTGGACCAGGCTGCTCATACAAACCTGGACTTTGAGCCCAGAGAGCCAAAGCCCCAAAGCCAGGCAGGGCTTTAGCTCTGCCCAGTGCCAAGGCAGATGCTGGGGACTACCAGGGAGGGGACACCGTGGCACTGCGGTAACAGTGCTTCCCCTGTGCGAGGCTTGGTGACTGCCTGGAGTTGTGGAAATTCTGGTGGCATTGCCCCGGATGCTGGGAGTACCTGCGGGCGCTGCTGGAAGGGGCTGGGGAAGAGCATCATAAAATACCTTCCACGGCTCTGCGCTGACTTGTCCCGGGTAAATGCCATGCGCTATGTATGCAGCACACAACAGTGATCCGAAAGCATCCCCTCTGTTTCTGGAAGATGAAAATCAAACTGATGTCTTTGGACAGCTGTAATTTTTGCTGCAGAAATGTGATCAGGCAGCCAGACTAGCTTTATTTCACACAATTTCCATCCCTGTCCCTTGGTCCTCAGAGGTGAAGCTTGTTTTTGGGGGCTGCCCATGAAATAGCCCAGGCAAGAAAGTTGGAGGATCACACCTTGAAGCTACGGTCAGCGGGTTGGAGTGGCTTCCGGCGGATCTGGCTGATGGCTTAGTGATTCCCGAGCTAACAGTGACACCTCCTGTTTGCACAAAATTCAGCTCCAAGCCCAGCGTGTAAATGTGCAAGCAGGCAGCAGAGTGCAGATATCAGATGGGAGCACATCGGCTGCTTCACCATTAAGTCTCTTCATTTCCATCTAGAAAGCTCAAGTCCTTTTCCAGCTGCCAGTGCAGGCCCGCGGGGACCAGACTGTCCCTGTGCCTGGTGAGAGCTGGCCTGTGCAGGGAGGTGCTCAGCAGAGGAAAGCCCAGAAAGGTGGGCATGAACAAAGGTGCTGAATGCAAAACTGCTTTAAAAAGAGCAGTCCTTTGCATTGCAATTAACTATAGAGAGGTAAAAGCTCTCCTATAATAGCATTAAAGCTTTTACTCAGATGTAAAATTTCTTTAAATCTTGTTTTCTCCCCCAAAAGCAACCAGTTTACACCCAGAGCATCAGCCTGATACATGGGTTTCCAGCAAAAGTTTTGCACTGGCTGCAACATTCCCTTCCCCAACACACAGGGTCTCTCTGGAGATGGGATCCCCCCAGCTGCAACCAACTGAAGTTGAGGAGATGGTTCCCTCGCTCCAGGCTTGCTGGGAGATTTATCCCCCACCCCTTTTTGTAAGACTCCGGTAATTCCTGTCCTACTTTCCTGACTCCCACTTTATTCATTCAGGTGTTCAAGATGTCATTGAAGGTCCAGACAAGCAACATCACAAACAAGAATGACCCCAAGTCCATCAACTCCAGAGTCTTCATTGGCAACCTCAACACAGCTGTGGTCAAGAAGTCCGATGTGGAGACCATTTTCTCCAAGTACGGCCGAGTAGTGGGCTGTTCCGTTCACAAGGGCTATGCCTTCGTACAGTACTCCAACGAGAGGCACGCGCGAGCCGCTGTCCTGGGTGAGAACGGGCGTGTGCTTGCTGGCCAGACGCTGGGTGAGTCTTTTTTTCAGCCATTTGGGCGTTCGGGTAAAACATGGGTGTACCTGGACGGTTGCTCCCTAGGGGATGGTCAAGGGATGGCCTGTCCAAGGGGTGGCCAAGGTCAAGCTGGCACATCGATCTGCAGATCAGGGTCAGGTCCACTGATGGTGAGCAGGTCAGACACAACCCAGTGATGACTGAGGAGGTCCATAGTGACAAGGCAGATCTGGAGCCAGGCTGGGAAGTCAGCCAGTAGGTCGGGATCAGCAGGGTCCACGGACAGGCACAGGCATGGCTGTGACAGAGCTGGAGACCAGCACTCCAACAGCACAGCTCAGGTGGGGGCTGAAGGCTCTTGGGTCCCATGTGGGCAGGAGTCAGGAGTGAGGCTGGTCGTGGCCATTCAGGCATATTTGTAACCTCAGGGCTGTGCCATTGTGGCCCAAAAACTCATATTACAGGCTGCAACTGTAGAAGCTAAAACACAGTTCTGAATCATCCCATGTCCTTGTCCTTGATCTGGTGGGGAAGAACAAGGGTGGGAAAGAGATTGCCTGGTTCCCTGTCTGGACCAGGCCTTACCCTTTGCATGTCAAGAGAGGTGATAGTCTAGCTCTGACTATCTCAGACTATCTTTAGCCAGCTGATGCTAAATGAGATAACTCCCCCCCAGACACATGGAAGTCTCTCATCTGCTCTGCTGTGTGATAAGAAATAACAAACAAAACCACCCCAGCTGCTCCCAGCTGCATCCGATTTTGCAGATTGCTCTGAAGTGTCACATGCTGAGAAGCTCTTGTCACCAGCTCCAAGCTGAGAATTGGAACTGACGATAGTATTTTTAATGAAAAATGCTTATTTCCAAGCCTGCTGCAGGCAGTGGGCATTGGGCACCCAGGAAAGCGTTTTGCAGCCCATTCCCACCCTGCTTCTGGCAGAGCAGTCCGAAATAAAAAGTTGCATGCTGGATCTGATCTTTAAGACAGTGTGCTGTTTCCATTCATGGTATATTCAAATACCAGAAACTTCTTTTCGCTTCTCTTACGGCCCAGAGAGCGGAGCTGCAGACCGAGGTGAAGTACAGTGTGCCAGGGATGCTTCCAGCCCAGGGATGCAGAGCCCGTAGATATGATGAAAAGGGCCTTGGGGAGCAAAGGAGCTTGTTGCGGTGCTCTGGACAGATACAGGAGATGCAGTTAAGAGATGGGCAGCACTTGCCCCCTTAGCTCAAAAGAGAGGTGAAAGGTTTACCATGATAGGAACCTCTTACTCTTAGTGCTAGTCCCAGAGGTCTGGCATGCCAACAAGACTAAAGGACTGTATTACAGCTGGGAGTCCTGTACATGTACTGGACAAGGTGCAGATTCAGATCCCTTTCATCTGCCTTCCTTTCATGGGACAGTTTTACCACAGAAGAGCTCAGCAGGCTTTCATGGACGAGTATAAACACAGGGATGCTCCCCTTTCAGGAGAATCCTGCAGAGAAGAAGAGCTGAACAATGCGGTTAGAAAATGTCTTTGCACAAAACAAGGTAGAAAGTCCACCCCTAAAAAAAGAGGAGATGATGGCCATGCAGGAATGTGGAGAGGAAGGATGGGATGGGACAGGCAGGGAACATGGCAGACACGTTGCTGGAGAGGCTGTCCATGCTCCTGTTCATAGGCAAGGTTTTGGGGGTGTCCTTCGAAGTGATGAGAAAAATTCCCTCCCCAGGCGGGCAGCAGGAAGGTTGGCTGCTCTCTGCCCTGGCAGCTCCAGACAGTAACTTCATCAGGGTGCAACCTCTGGAAGAGCTGCAAACCATGACTGCCAGGCAAGCGGCTACATTCGGCATGGCAGGAGCTCATGGAGACTCACTGTCCACACGGTGGCTCAAGGCAGTGCCTGGTGTAGGGGCGAAGTACCCCCAACCTGCTCAAGGGCAGCAGCTTGTTGATAGTGCAAGGCCACCCATCCCCAGTGCCAGCAGGTGGTCACTCAGCAGGACAGCATCCCTGTCTGAATTCAGAGCCACCCCTGCACTGCAAGCACTTGCTGTGATGGCTCGGTTGCAGCAGCCCTGCATGGCACTGTTCGAGTGAAACTGCCTTTCCTGCCTCGGCTGTTCAGATGGAAAAGAGAATTTGCACCAACGTTTAAGAAATGTGGTGGGAAAGCATTTTTTTGAATGCAAGTTTGGCGTGTGCTGTGAGTGCTGGGCCTGACTCACCTGAGTGGGCATGTAGTCGAAGGATCTCATATCCCCTCCCAGCATCCATCAAGGCTCTTGCAGCTCCTTCTAATAGATCACAGAAAAGCTGGTCCTTGCAGAAACCCTTAAGTCAATGACTCCAGTTCTTGGTGGTACGTGTCCCTCTAGGGGAACAGCTGGCTGCACTGCCGTGGGACAGTCACACATGCCCGTAGTGGCAGGAGGGTTGAGCCCTCCCTCTGCTCCCAAGTGCCAATGATAGTCTGCAGGTAACATTTTCCAGCATGCACCAGAATGAACAGGCAAAGCAGCAGCATCTTTCTAGCTCTCATCTCCCAGCTAAGGTGAGCTCTCAAGCTGAGTGGTCTGGTAGCATTTCTTCCATTTTGTCTTTTTTCTTCTTCTTCATCACCAGATATGCAAACAATCAAACTTGCATTTTAACAGATTGGCAAGATACTGAACGTACCACAAAACAGAGATGTTTGAAATGACGGCTGTAGCCCATCACGTGCTGGGATGTGGACTGCTCTGCCAGGCAGGTTCTGGCAACCTCTGTGCTTTCTCCAGAGGCTCCCAGACACCCCAGTCATCCCAGGAGGCAGTGGGGGAGCTCTGCACTGGAAGCTGGATCCAACCGCACCCTGCCATGTTGGCTAGACACAGCATGACCTCCGCATTTAGTGTGGGCAGAGGTGCCAGGATACGAGCACGAGGGATGGATACTGCCTTGGGGTGGGCGGATAGATTCAGCGATGCAGAGGAGGGAGCCAGAACAGGAATGAGATGCAAAATCTGTCCAGGCTGATGTGCATGCTGAGCTCTTGTCTCTCCTTGTTCACTATCAAGGGAGTCCCAAGGGATCTGACTGCTCATCACCACTATAGGTTGCAAATATGAATTTCCTGGTCTGTCTGCATGCACCGATGAAGGCTCAGCAGTGCTATTTCTAGCGGTGCATACCAGCAAATTGAGCTAATTGTTGTCATTATCCTCCATTGGGCTTTCATCGCATCTCCCTTGAAGGGTGTTAATCAACACGGTGCTGTCATTAGCTCTCCATTTTGCAAGAGAAGTGACTGGCAGTTGGCAAGATGCACCCTGACAGCAAAAAAGGTTCACAACAAGGGAACTGGAGCTGAGCAGGGATGTGTACTGGGATGCACCAAGGAAGCATTTATTCCTCTCTTCCTTTACACAAACAGCATTGCCAGAAGCGTTGTGCTGCTCGACAGACTGCATAATGTGCTGGCAGTAGCTGTCCATAGCCCTGTCCTATGGCCATGTGCATCCCTGCTAGGCTTCAGCCTCTGCACTCTTCTGCATCCCCCTTAGTAGCTGAGGATGGGAGGACGGGGGGTGAAAAGCAGCAGAGAAAACACACGCTCTGAGCTGAATGTGCTTCCGGGGGAACATGCAATGTAACGGCTGAGCGACACCCTAATACCACATTCGTTATGCAAGCTTATGAATAGACTAAGCTCCAGCTTCAGTAGGAATGATGTCTCTTGCTAGACCCTAAAAGGTAGTCTGAGGAATTGCACCGCATGACCTTTGGGCAGTGGGAGCATGTCCGTGCTCCTCCAGAGCCGTGTCCCACATCTGCAGCCTGTACTGCTCCTGCTCGCGTTGCTTCAGCAGTGCTGCAACTTTCTTGTGCTCCTTAAGATGGTTTTCTTGGTTAGTAATGAAATCAGCACACTGTTCACTTCGGATCACTTTGGAAGCTCTTTATTTTGATGGTGAGCGGACTAGCCTGTCTGTGCTTCTCCGTGAAGTGCCTTCATGCAGCATAAAAAAAGCAACAATTGCTAAGCTTAAACCTGCTGAGTTTCATGGCACACTCTGCAAGTCCTGAAGAGGCGAGAACTTAAATACCCCGGTTTGCAGTCAGAGATCCACGAACCCTGAGCCCCAGATGCAGACCTTCAAATCCACCTGCAACTCAGAAGCCGTAACTCGTGCCACCAGCTTAGCACAAGGACCTGTCCCAGCGCTGTGGGGTAGCCCATGTCCAGCCCAGTGCAGACTACATAAGGAAATCCTGTCTTGCTTGGCTCAGATGTGGCATGCCCAGAGGTCTGGCACCTATTTAGACAGAATAGTTCTGAAGAACAGAAAAAGTTTAGGGCTGATTGGAGAAGCCAGCAGGGAATTTGTTCACTCCTGGGCCAAGAAAGGACGAGGAGGTGAAACCTTGTGCTCCCCTCTCTGCGGTTCTGGGGCCACACTCAGTGTTAGATTGCCAGGCTCTCTGCAGCCTCCATGAAATTGCCTGTATCACTTTATTCTCATGTCAAAAGCACCTCTGGCACCAAGGCCGAGGAGTGAAATTTCCTCAGTGGATTAGAAGAACTCATTCTCACCTGCCCTGGTAGAAGATGCTCCCCCGAGCTCAGCTGGGGTGGCTGCAGGCGTGTGCCTGCACCCCGTGCGGCTTTTAACACAGCCCAGTCCACAGTGGTGCCTGGCTGGCTCCTGCTTAGCACTCATTTTTATTCCAGAAGAAGCAAAGGCATAAATTGTTAGCAGTAAGCAGCACGCAGCAGTTTTATATATTGTCCGTGCCATATCATAACAGCACCGAGTTCTCCTGAGAAACCTGTCTTGAATTTGTGTGCGTGGGTTAGGCTGTGTGCGGGGCATTGACTTCAAAAATAAATGGTTAGTAGCTTTGTAAAGGAAAAGGAAGAGACTTGACAAGTGCGAGAATATATTTTCTTTCTTGCGGAGGCCCAGCAGGGCCCCAGACACGCTAAAAGCAGGTGGGAATGCAGTGGGAGGTGTGGAGGAGTTTGTTTCTGCTGATGGCAGGGCTGTGCATGGCCTCCCTTGCTGCGTGGTTGGGTACAGCTGCCGGTGAGCGTGGACGTGCCGTGTCACAGCTGCGTGTCCGTTCATTGCAGATATCAACATGGCCGGGGAACCGAAACCCAACAGACCTAAAGGGCTGAAGAGAGCAGCCTCCGCGTTGTACAGGTATGTCTCCACCATGCCACCTCACTGCGGCAAGATCTCCATACTAGTGTTTGCCTTCTGGCTGGGGCTGATTTTCCCACCCCACAGGCTGCTGTCCTGAGCCCCCTGGCCCTTACCCCAGGCAGCCCTGGGCCACTGCTGCACGTTCAGATCTTCCCCTCCCATGGGCTTCTTGGCCTTTGCAGTGCCTCTTAGTGGTAGGCTGCAGGGAGGAGAGACAGCAAGAGGCATCAGCAGCAGACTCAAGGTTGGCCAACACCCATGGCCCTGGGGAACTCTGCCTGGACATGGTCCAACTTGTGAACGGTGTTGGACCTGGAGATCGTTGGAGAAAGACAGGCAGTACCTGCTTTGGCCACATCGGAGGTCTTGAAAAAGATGTAGCAAGAGGACCGCTGCCCTCCAGCCCAGCTCTGCCAGCTGGGGTGTAGGAATAGGGCACAAAGGCATATGTTGGGTCTTGAGGGAGAACAGGGAATGGGGATAACTTAGGGAAAGACACTGGAGAAAAGGGCAAGAGAAGAATGTCAGGGAAAGAGAGAGAAGAAGGGAAGAAAGTGGTAAGCCCTTGGGGCAACAAATGGAGGTGGACCAAGGAGGTGGGAAGCCCCAGGGGAACCTGCACTGTGGAGCAGTAACCAAGGGATCAAGGGAACTGGAGGGACAAGTGGGACATGGAATAGGTCTCTGGGAGATTTAGGGTGTTACAGATGTCAGAGTGAGCCCTCAGTGCCATTGTTGCCAGCTCTACAGACTTTATCAAGGTTTTCACAAGAAGTGAAGATTTTCATTTAAGCCCCAGAATCTGGAGTCATGGGAGTGTGGGGGAAACTCATTAAGTTGTTGCTCCTGAGGTTGCAGAAGAGAAAACTTGAAAAGGTATTTGGAGAGTACCCTGCAGGTTTCAAGAACCCAGAAACATGTAACAGGATGCCAAAATGGGATTTTTTTATGCCAGTCTCACAATATGGAGACAGGGGCACTGAGTCAGGATTTAGATGGTGTGATGTTGGGAAGAAAAGGCTAAAATCAGTATCAGGGTTATAGGTGGGTGCAATAAAAAAGGAAATCGTGAGAGGACTGTAGATTTTTCTACAAAAAGAAAAAAAAAGTGAGAGGGATGAAGAGAAATGAAAAAACTATGATTGAGACTCAACCACGCAGTCCAACACCAGTGTGCTATGAAATGGCAAACCTCAGTGGTGGCAATGCTCTTCTGGCATAGGCAAGCCCACCAGAGTTTCAGCAACCCTCCCACCACCACCCCCACGGCATCTGTTGAGACCTCTCCCGAGTCTCTCAGCTGAGCTCTTCCTTTGCAGCCTTCACCAGGCAAATTTTTCCTCCCACCTTGGACCAGCTTGGCCCTTCACCAGAACTTGGGCCTTCACCAGAACTTGGCCCTCTGGATTCACAGGGGACACCAGTCGAGGGAAAGTGGACTCTCTGTGCATTACCCTCGCTGATGTATGGAAACAGAGATGACACAAATCTTTCTATTTAGCTGCATGTGTACTACTTACATGGTGCTGGTAGCCATAAAGCAAATCAATTCATTCCATACATCTTGCAATAAAGAGTGTTTCATTTACTCTTCTTCCGTGCCTTGACCGCTAATCCATTTCTCTTGAAATGACCAATATTTCAGACTTTCAGGATGCCATGTAGATGAAAAGAGAGCGAACACGAGATGTTTGCTTCCTCCCACAAATATGGATATGCTAAAATATGGTCCAGAGAACTACACTGCACTGAGCTTCAGCAATATTTCATCCCAGATTGATGACAGATTTAAACTTTGCCATCTGGAGTAGCAGAATTTAGGATATCTCATGGAAAGCAGGAAATCCAGGTTTGCAGTGAGCCGTGGTTATTGCTTCCCTAACCTTCATAAATTTCTCTAAATGTTAGACTTCAAAAATCACAGCACTATAATTTATAGAAAAGCTGTGTTAAACACGTAAAATTATTTTTTCAAAGGTTGGGTTTTACTTTGCCTCACTCCAAGTCTGTATGACAGGGTCGAACAGGAAGGGAAGGGAAGGGAAGGGAAGGGAAGGGAAGGGAAAGGAGAAGGGAGGAGGGGGAAAGGAGAAGGGAGAAGGGAGAAGGGAGAAGGGAGAAGGGAGGAGAATCTCATTTTGGACATAGAGGAAGCAACAATCTTGACAGTCTTACTTGATCCACCAGCCCAGGGGGAGTATCTGGGTGTTTAATAGAAATCCTTTGGGACGTAGCCTCCCACCTACCTCCAACAGGTAAAACATACACCCAGGTTCATGCTGTCATAAATTTTCTCAGGTCTTTCCACAAGAGCAACCTTCAGTTAGTATAAAACCTGGCTGTCATCGCTGCTCTCCCCTGATCTCTCCAGATCTTCAGGCCCTCCCTCCCTCTGCCTCTGGCATTTCCCAGAGCATCCCTTTGCACCTGGAAAGTCTCCTGGGTGCTCCTGCCTGGCACCCCGGCCACCGCTGCTGAATGCAGACATGCCTGGAGATCCTGCAAATGAGTTAGTGAGGATGGGTGGAAAATTAACTTGTATTTTGACCATGTCCCCCATTCACATACTGTGTCTCAAAACCTTTTGCCTTCTGGCAATACTTTTTTTGCCTGCATAGTGAATGGTCAGGATTTCCTGGGACATTTTGTGCCACGTTTGCATTGGTGCCAGTGATCCTGCTGTGCTGCAAGTTGGCTGCTTGTTGCCATGGGTTGGGAAGTGAAGGCAACTCTGCCCGAGGGCAGTGGGGTCTGCCAGTGCTGCACTTGACCTTTAGAGGCACGGATCTTTGCTGTCGCCCGTAATGCTGGTGCTAATGTTGCTCTGTAGCCAAAAGGACAGTGAGCACAGCCTAAGCAAGAGCTGCAAGAGCAGCCGAGTGTCTGGCAGCTCAGTGGCCCAAGGAACTGTCTCTGAAATGGTGACAGACACAAACCACTGACTTATTTTCCCAGTCTACAGATGCAAGTGGACAATGTCCTTCCAGCTCAGCTGGCATTCACATCCCTTGTTACACCCATTGTGATCCCTGCAGACAGCTGGTGTCAGCCCATCTCCAAACAGATCCACTCCTGCCACATCTCAGCAGTGGTGCTGGGAGCAAAGACACCCCAGCAAGCCCTGGTGCCAAATCCACACAGACAGGGCTGAGAAACCACCACGGGAGGCAAGCAGTGGTACCTAAACCCAGCAGACCCAACACTGGATGGCAGCGAGGATGTGCACGCTGTCCCAGCCTCCACAGCCCCAGCATCTTGGAAATGCCAGGCTCCCTTCCCACGTTTCTCTCCCAGCTTCCCACTACCTTGGCTATTTGCAGGAGGAAGGAATCTCACACCAGTTACACAAAGTCTTCCAAGCTCGCTATTTGATCAATGCCGGATTTTCCAAGTACCTTTCCAGCGGGTATTATTTCTACTGCTGCAATAATTAAGGTTGAGCAATTAGCAGAAGGATGGGAGCTGAGCACGACGTGTCACTTGTGATTATCAGCGCAGGGCTGTCAGCTGGTGATTAAAAGCGCAGCCGCTCAAATGTACATTTGCTATTCAGGTATATGCTCAGAAACGCCACCACAAATATAAAGTAAAGGCAGCACATACAAACAATTGCCCTGCAATTATGAATATTTGGATTTTGAACCTTTGTGAGTCATTAATAAATGTTATTTAATTTCTAAGGAAAAACAAAGCATCAGGAAGTGGAAGCATCATGTTACTTGACACAGCCTTACAGCCGTCTGCAGCCTCTCACTCTGATTGTCCCTGCTTTATTTTTAAAGGGTGCAATGTCACCAACTGATTGAAAAAGGGCAAAAATTATTCCTGTACACAAAGGAAGCCCTACCAGGTCACTGAAAAATGACCCATCAGTCTCAGGAAGGTTTATCCTACGTGCAGTGAAATTTTCAGGCACACAATGTGCAGATAAATCACCCACACTAAGGCACCCACTTTTTACTAGCATTTTTTTCTGCATGCGTGTTGGAAGCCCTGCCTTCTGCTCAATGCCTGACTTCCAAGGATACTGGTAAAAGCATCCAGCCACTGCTTCCCTGGCATCATCTGTTAAGCCATGACCTGACTGGCATGTTATAGCAGGATCATACAGTCACAGCCTTCCAAAAATCCCTTATTTCAGCCCGCTGCCTTCCTTGAGGGCTGTCTCATGGTTAGCAGGTATTGAAAGTGGTACTGCCAGAGGCGGAGATCAGAGTATTTGCCATCCCACACTGCCCTGAGTCTACGGTTGGATTCATCTCATGTGAGTTCAGCCCTCTGTGCTGTCAAGGCTTTTATGTGGTCTGCTTATCTGGATTCCCTCTATGCTTGCTGGATAAAAAGCCAGTTCTTCACCTGACAGTATTCTAGATGTCTGCCTTTGGATGTGATGTACCATGACCTGGAACTGCTTCTTTTCCCCCTGGCTTGGATTTATCGCTTTGTATTCGCAGTGTCTGAAGCCAAGTGAAATGAATCCCACTGTTTTTGGGAAGTCAGGACCATCTCCCCAGGATAATTACGCCGCTAATTCCTTTTGAAATTAGTGGAAGTGTCTCCAATCGCTTGAGGCAGGAGTGCCCCTCCACCCCCTTGCTTCTCACCCACAAATATTAGAAGACTCTTTTGGACCCACTGCCCTGAAGATCAGGCCAGTAGTGATTTCCACCTGAAAAAGGCAAGGTTGTTCAGCTTTGCCCACACCTTCCCTGCAAAAATAGTGTAATAACATTTATAGTGTTTATTAGACACTTCATATACCAAACCTCTGTTTTGACTAGACTTTTAAGACTTAGGACTTCACCTGAGGTTTTAGGCTTCTCCAGTCTGCACCAGGTTGGATCTACAGGTACTTGAGGCTGGGCTTTGTCCTGTTGCTGCTGGAGTCGAGCCCAGGAGTGAGGTGGAGGTGCCTAAACACTGCAGGGCAGGGTTGGTGATGGAGATGGAGGGTGCCCACCCCCTTCAGGGCTTCATTCCTTGTTCTTAGATGCACGGCTTTGCCCGGGACAGCGCTGACAGCAGCAGGGCAATGCCCATGCGATGGCATTGGAGCTGCTGTTCCTCTCCATCCCCGCCTCTCCAGGGAGCCAGCCATGTGTGGAGCCCATTGTGTCCACAGCACTACCGGGGAGCGAAGCCTTGGAAGAAAAGCCAGCTCAGACCAGGAGCGTGAATAGAGCAAGAAGAAAGGAGTGTGGGTGGTTCAAAATTCTGCCAAATGCCCCCAGGCTTTGTCTCGTTTATGAGCAAATGGTCTAAAGCTGCCTTGTGGTCACCAAGCCACAGCGAGCTTCCCAGCAAGAGCAGCAACCCATGGAGAGAGTTTTTGCCATGAATAAAGACACTGCTTCATCCCACTTGGGGTCCTGGAGCCGCAGGGAGATGCCACTGTCTTCTCTTGCCTGTGACTAGAGAGAACACTGGCTCCAGGGCATTGCTGGAGCTAGCCAGAACAGTTCACCACAGCCTGTCAGGATTGACAAATACTACAAAAATTGCAGCAATTTCATTTAAGTTGCATCTAAGGGGAAAAAAAAACAGCAAACAAACCAAAAATAATAAATGAAGAGGGGGAGTCTGACAGCGTAGAAGCATCCTAGTTCAATTTTCCTTTCAAATAACTTCCTATTTTGATTGTATTCTGTGTTTATTGGATTCAAGCAGAAATGGAGTCAAACATCTTTGGTGATAAAAATAGATTGGTGGGCCAAGGGGAGCTATTTTCTTGGAGATTTGCTGTTTTTCCAGGTTTCATCCCAGGTCAGAATGAAAATCAAGTTACGAGTCATGAAAATCTCTGTGAAAATACATTTCCTCGTTCCATACTGCCCATCTCCTCAGCCATAGGAACAGGCTGGTTGTACTCCAGCAAGAGCTGAGGTGTTAGGAATTACCTTTCCCTTGCAATTCATAAAAGCATCCAAGGGAATAAATACAGCTCATGCAGAGGTTGGGACAGAACGCTGATGGGACCTTCATTTCTCCTCTGTAAGCCCAGCAGAAACGTTGTCTACAAGTCAGGTCAGAGGGAGAGGACGCCAAGGCTGCAAAGATGTTGAAATTCATCTATGCTGAGACTATCAGCAAAATGGCTGTTTTTCATCATGCAATTGAATTCGGAAGGCTTATGGTGACAATACCTCCGTAGCCACATCTCCCCCCACACCCCTCTCACCAGCCCAGCAGCAAGCCCTGCGCTCAGCGTCCTGCCCAGCCATGGATGCCGTGGTCAGCAGCTGCTCAGAGATAAGCTCCAGCTTTATAAAATACCTCCTCGTTTGAAGTCACCCTGGCAGTGCATGATGGTGGCAGCAAACCCCAAAGGAGGCAGTAGGTGCCAATGCTCTCTTGTTGTCCTTAACCCCTTGCACCAACTGTCTTTGGCCCGAGAGGACCCCTGGTGTCTCCAACCATCCAAAGTGTGCTTCAGGTCGCCCCGAGGTCTCTGCATGTTGCCACAGGCTTCTGGGAAACCCAAGGAGCAACCAAGGAGCATGGAAAAAAACCATTTAAGAAACCAGCCGGTTACTGAGGCTAAACATTGGGTGGGAAGCCCAGTGCCTGCATAGGCAGGACAGGCGTTCCAGGTCCAGCCTGGAATTTCTGGTCGAAACCATCAGCCCTCCTGGCCAGCCACATGTTCTTATTGTCACTTATTGCCTAAGATGCTGGACACCAAATTTTCTCTTGGCTACACACTTGGGCACTCATCCTTCCCTCTCCCCACGCCCCGGTTTCTCCTGGCTCAGACTCCTTCCGTCTCCCCATCACTCTCTCTTTCTTCGTATTGGATTTTCTCTTTTTTTATAAACCACTTTAAACGGTTTCACGATGCAGGACAGACTCTTTGCTTTCAAGGGCTGCAGTAACCATTCTCTTTGTTCAGAGCAGAGGGGAGGGGACATCAGAGTAACTTCTTATTTGACCAGCATCAGTTCAGCCCGTGGCACACAAGGGGCCTACAGGCTGTGTTTGGCTGGGGAAGGCTGGTACATTCTGGGGTGGCTGGGGCATGAGGCAGCACCAGAACGGGTCTTGTCTCTGAAGACCTGCGATTGCCCACTGTAACCACCTGGTTTGTGTTGCCTTGTGAAAATCCAGTTGCAGCAAGAGAGGAAGCATTTTACTGGGTCTCCAGGGAGTGAGAAATGCATCGCTCCAAAGTTGGGTTAAAATGCAGTTCAAGCTTAAGAAAACAGGACATGGGCAATGTCTCACTAGGAGGACAGAGGTTTAAGCATCTTCGATAGCAAAGATATTAAATTAATAAATATAACCTTTTTCCTGACTTCTCCCCGGTAATTATATATGCTGTAAAAAAATAATCATACGAGGGTGGTGGCAGAGTAATGCCCTCCTGACACGGTCCTGCTGTACAGAAGGCAGGAGGGAGGGATATCAGCAATGCTGTGAGAACAGTTCAACTGAGGCTTTACAGACACAACCCATTAGCGGTTCTTTTAATTACCCATTAGCTGGGATGGAGGGCTGCTCCCGGCTCCCCAGCCTCAGCCATTGCTTCAGCAGACGTCCTCACAGCGTGCTTGCAGACGTTTGTAGGTTTTGATCCACCCACACATCTTCTTGCTCCACCTTGAGATAACCAGGTTAACAATTTGCTGCCAACTTCGCCCTGACCTGTGCATTCAGCACCCCCAGATCTTTCTCCCAGGCTCAGCCCACCTCCCTGCAGACCCTTGCAGCAGGAGGACGAGTGTGCAAGTCCTGCAGGTGGAAACTCAGGAGGGGGAATAACTAAAGGACCTGGGAGGGTCAGCAGGTGGTGAGGGAGTAATAATAATAAATTGCTAGCACTCATTAACCTGTGCCATCCTGACTCTGTCTCTGCAGTGGCTACGACTTTGACTATGACTATTACAGAGACGACTTCTACGATAGGTGAGCAGGGGGTGCATCAGCCAAAGGGCTTTTCTATGGGGCAGGACCTTCCCTGCAGCACAGCTGCTGCCATGGGGAGCAACGTGGGGTGTAGGGTGATCCAGCCCGGCACAGTGGGGTGGGATGGCCCCTGCTCAACCCCAGCCCTGCTTGGGTTACGGCACCCTGTCACCAGCAGGGCAGGGCTGGGGGTGCTGCAGGGCTGCTTCAGCCCCCCCATCCTTTCCCCCAACTCCAGGCTCTTTGAGTACCGGGGCCGGGTCTCCCCGGTGCCCAGGGTGGTTCCCGTGAAGCGGCCGCGGGTCACCATCCCCCTCGTCCGGCGGGTGAAGGCAACGCTCCCTGTCAAGCTCTTCGCCAGATCGGCTGCCATCGCCAACAGCTCAGCCAAGTTGAAGCGTGAGTATGTGCTGGGGGTGGGGGTGCAGCGGGATGGCACGGAGACTGGCGTGTTCATGGACCTCCTGTCCCCAGACATTCACCCACGGGGCCAGATGCTCCCAGGGCAAACCTTAAAAAAACCCAAAATGTCTAGAACAACAGCCCATGCCTTTCAGAAGCCAGGAGGCTGTGAATGCAGCAGGGGAAGGTGCAAGTACAACCTGAGCATGCCAAAGCCTGGCATCAGCCTCCACAACATGCCTGGACAATGGACACATGGGCTTTTTTGGGTGCATATGAACACCCACACTACCCTGCCACTGCTGTAACAGGCAGCAGGGCAGCGAGGGCCGGTGGTGGAGGAGAGCACGTTGATGCTCTATGCAAAGCCATCCTCTCCTCACCTGCCCACCGAGCCACCGTTGCTGTGCAGGATGCCCTCACACTGCTCACCGCGGCTCCTGCCAGCGTAGACAAGCCCAATACACCATGCAGTGAGGTGTGAGCATCACTGCATGTTGACCGCAGGATGTGAGGACTATGTTCCTAGCGTGGGGTTTCTAGTTGATTTTTTAACCTGCTGGGCGAGGTGGCTTGCGCCAGGCAGAGGGGTGAAGCAGGCGCCACAGGTGCTCCACAGGGCACTAAATGCCTTTTTTTTTCCTTCCTTCCTTCCTCCAAGTGAAGTGCAGCGAGCTGCAAACAATCAAAACTGAGCTGACGCAGATCAAATCCAACATTGATGCCCTCCTGGGCCGGCTGGAGCAGATCACTGAGGAGCAGAAGGTGTCCACAGGTCAGTTGGGTGCCGCGGTCCCAGAATGGGCAAAGAGTGCAGGGAAGGCCCTGTGGAGCTGGCCCTGAAACCATCATGGCTTGGAGCATCCTCCAAGCTCTGATGGTGAAGTGTCAACCCCCAGGTTCCATGGTGGAATCACAGGCCAAAATTACATGCCAAAATTCCCCAAATTATGGAATTGGGTTTTAAAATTATGGGATTTTTTTTTTCTTTTGTCATATAGTTTGTATTTTTTCAGTGTGCTTTTTGTTCTATTATTCTGTCCTATCCTATTCCCTTTCCTTTCATTTCCTTTCCTTTCCGTATTCCATTCTATTTCTTTTCTGTTCTGTTCTATTCTGTTCTGTTCGATTCTATTATATTCCATTCCTATTCCATTCTAATTCTATTCCTATTCCTATCCCATTCCATTTCTATTCCTATTCCATTCTAATGCTATTCCTATTCTATTCTATTCTATTCTATTCTATTCTATTCTATTCTATTCCGTTCCTTTCCATTCTTATTCCTGTTCCTATTCCATTCTAATTCTATTCTATTCTATTCTGTTCTCTGCCTCCCACACCCATTCTGGGGGGATGCAGAACGATGACCTGCTGTGCCTTCTCCAGGGTTGCTTTCAGGCAGCTTCCTCAAAATCAGCAAAACTTCCCATTGCAGAAAAAAAAAAAAAAAAAGACCTAGATCCATTCTTCACCTCCCAGCTGAATTCAGGGCCCCACTGGATTAGTGTCATCAGGCTCCAGCCATCTCCTCCCCCAGCCCCTGATCCCAGTGGCCTGGCTCTTGCCCTCACAGAGGTACGGAAGAAGGCGGATGGCAGCAAAAGCGAAATCTCGCAGGAAGACACGGCGTCAGAGGCAGAGGTCAACACGGAGGAGCCGCTGAACGGGGATGAGGGTGAGGAAGAGGGTCTCGCACGGGACGAGTGTGAAGATGAACTGGTAAGAGAGTTTGGGTAATACATCCCTCCAGCCAAGGAGTTCAGTAATGGACCATGGTTTTACTGGAACTTAGTAAATCCCCAGAAAAATGGTTTTTGCTTCCTCAAAAGAAATCGTTGTATTTAAATCCCGTGATTGTTCACAGCTTGTTCTTTCAAACTGTTCTGCTGCTTGCAAAAGCATTGACCCAGCAAATGCATGTGTAGACACTGAAGAAACATGGTCAGCTCTTGAAATTTGGACCACATTTATCCTTGATTTCACAACTAATTATTAATGGTTAAAACTAGTTGCTCTGCTCCCAAGTAATTCTCAGATGGATTGAAACATATGGCAAAGACAGGCCGTGTTATATTAACTACACTTTACTAAAAATGTGTGTTTGCAATGCCCTTTCGTCTAGATGGACACCAAATGGCATAAACCTAGTTATAAGGTCAGAGCAACCCAGGACCACTGTGCATGAAGCTGTACATCCATGGCGAGGGCAGCCCTCAAGTACGGTGGGCCTGAGGTCAGGCATACATCAGCCCCATTGGTGTTAGTCCTGCTCCGAATAAGGACACTCTCAGTGAACCCAGTGAGCAAATTACGTGCCTAAAAAGCATCTGGATGGGAGTCCCGTTCTTGGGTACTCTGAGGGTAAGGGTAATGCACGGCACTGCATTACCACTGGCAACACTGTCGTTTATCTCAGATTAAGACTCCTCTGAGAACAGGATCTGCTCCAGACCCAGGTAAAGGGCAACAGGGTGCTGGGGTAGAAGGATGTCCCTGCTTGCTGCCTTTCCTGGGAAGCTGGGCTGGCTGGCAAGGCTCTCCTGCGGAGGCTTAGGGCACATCGGGGTAGCCTCTGAGCCTGTAGAATCATAGAATCGTAGAATGTCATTATGACCTTTAAAGGTCATCTAGTCCAGCCCCCCTGCAGTAAGCAGGGACATCTTTGTACCAAGTGTCCCCTGCAGCAGCTCTGCTCCTTCCCCACCCCGGCACTGGTGGCAGCAGAAGCTTAGCATCCCTTTCTTCTTCCTCACCCCCTCATCACTGGGATGACCCCACCACGTTGCATGTGCGCAGCACTCTTCCTATGGCCAAAAACCTCCTCTAACTCAAAACACTTCCCAGCTTGTTTGTAGTCTTCTGCTCTGCCCCACCTTAGCCATGATGGATGAGGGATCTGACCAGGGTCTTCCAGCTGTCTGAGGCCTCATAGCTGAAGTCCATGACTGCTGGTAAATCTAAGAAGAGATGATTAAGGGGGGAGGAGACATCATAACAGATGCTATAAAGAAGAAAGGCAAAAGCTGACCCCTATCCCTATGTCAATTAGGATAAGGAAGTCCAGGTTTGAATTTCATCAAGGGAAACAGATGGTAGAAATTAGGGGTAAACTTGCTGATGCTAATCATGATAAAACAGCACACAGCCTGTCAACAAAAAAATGTGGACTTTTGTGCCATTCATGGAATAAGAAAACAGAGTGGGCAGACATCTGCTGGCAATGATTTAAGAAGAGCTGGTCTTCATTAAGAGTAGATGAACAAGATGACTATTTCAGCTCCCTTCCATCTCTATATTCTGTAACTCCCTGGTCCTAAAGGGGCCTTGAGATCAGAAATATTTTACTACCAACATCAGACAGGCTCACATGTGCTCACCGTGGGGCAGGTCAATGTGTGCAGTTCATATGCAGGGATGTTCTCTTAAATGCTGCAAGGTGATTCACGAAAGCCATCCTTTATATTTTGCTCCTGACCTTACAACACTGAAGAGTTCTGAAGTCTTTCCATTTCCTGGGGAGTGACTCCTTTATCCCACGTCTCTTTGGCTTACACATATCAGTGTAGCCTTCACCTCCTGCTGTCCATGGACCACATGGTCCCACACCAGTCCCTAAAAACATTAGCTACCCTTGGCTCTGAGGGGCAGTGGTGGGGCAGGAGAAGGGTCGGGGTCACGCAGATAGATCTAATTTAGTAATTTATTGAGTTGTAATCATAAATTTTGGTATGTAAAATATTTAGTAAGTACAGTTGGATTGGTGGTCAATACTCTGCTATTTACTACACTTAAAAGTTAGTATGGGATACACAGATTATCATGTAAGCTCACTATACTTATCTTAAATATTACATGCATGCAAAAAATGTCACTTACCGATCCATCGATGTCTGGTGTCAGGTAAGGGCTCTCCCAGCCTCGAGGAGTGACCTTGAGAGACGTCCCTGCTCAAGGGGAGGTCACTGCCATGCAGCCAGCTGCTGTACAGGGAGAGCTCAACGGGCCCCAATGGCTGCAGATATTTATAGCTCAAAGTGGTTGATTTGTAGTCAGATTTTCTGCTGTGTTCATGCAGTTTCGGCCACTTATCAGCCCAGTCTCCAGCCAAACTGGTTTTTTGGTTTGGGTGCTGGGTTCTCACTGATAGCCTCACACAGTAGAATTAACTTTGTTCAGGCTTGCTGAGCGTCTGCCTGGACCAAAGTCCAGTTAGTTCAAACTGGAGGAAGGAATCCATCACAAGTGGTAAAGACATAGTTTATGCAAGGCAGGAACCAGACCTGCCAACACTTGGTCAATACCCAGCACAGAGGCTTCCCTGCCACGAGCCTCTTCCCCATACTGACAAGTGGGGAAAATCCAATTGGACTTGGGTCTAGGTCCCACCTATACCCTGTAGACAAATGTAGGATGTCTCCTGGGGACCAGCAGGCCTGGGCATCCCTGTTTGTAGGGGAGGTCACTGAACCAGAGCTCGTACTACGGCTAAGCAGAGTGGTGCTTCACAGTGGCGTTAGCCCCAGCTGTGTGAGGGGGAGCATTTTAGACCCCAAGGGAGTCAGACACACAATTTCCATTGAAAGTCAATGGGAGCTGGGAAGATACTTCCTTTCAGCAAAGTTGGCTGCCCTGGTTTTGTGCACAAATCTCTGCTTGACACTCTCCAGAAATCTCCTGCATTGCTTGCTCCCAGCCCTGCTGCTCTCCCACCAGATGCCAGGGCGGTTGAAGTCCTCCAGGAGTACAAAGGCCTTCGATCAGGAGGCTTCCTTCAGCCACACAGAGGAGACTTTGTATCAGGCGGTCTGTAGCAGATGCCTGACATGATGTCATCCACATTGGTCTGTCCCCTGATCCTCACCCACAAGCTCTCAGCCGACTCATTGCCTGTTTCAAGGCAAATCCCTGTGCATCTGGGCTATTCCTTTGCCCAGAGCACATGCCACCTCACCTGGCATTCCTGAAGAGCCTGTTCCCAGGGCACTACCTGTTCTGTGACTGCAGAGAAGGAGCCTTTGTTCTGTTGCCAGAAGTCACAAGCCTCCAGACTTCCCTCTCTTGGGAGTGTCCATCACTCTCCTTTGAGTGTAGACTCCATCTGTCCCTTCTTCATGCATTGCAGTCCTCAGGCTTTTCCCCTGTAGGGTCTCTGCAAGGACCCTGTTGGTCTCCCTAATTATAAAAATCTATTTATCATCTCCCCTGGTGCCCTGTAAACCAGCTGCTGACAACAAGGTTGGGACTGGGCTCCCTGGCCTTTCTTTTCAGATGACCTAGCATCCCCTGCAGACATCTCCTGGAGCCATTTCCATCTCCAAAAATATTCACTACGAAATTTAGCCTATACAGGAAATAAACCACTACTGCTGAGCATCTAATTCTTTTAACGATACTGCATTGCAGAACGGCTCCAGCAGGGGGACATTAACATGCCGGCCTTTCAAAACCGCTGTTGCATGGGTAGTGGATCAGCACTATTATTGTGGCCTCTGGAGCGGTGAATATTATGAGCATTACCATTCCGCATGATGAGTTCTGCTGCAAACAGGGACCAGTTTCTGTGTTCAACAGCAGGGTCGTTACATCGTGCATGATTTGGCATAGCGGACTGACTGCACCTTAACATCACTGGGCAGTTCCAGTAACGCGGAAATGCCCATTCCCTGGTGCAGGCCATTTCTAGGTCCCAAATTAACTTCTCAAAGTGCTACAACAAAGCATGAGCTGTGCAAACACATGCAGTAAACTTCATGAAAGTGCTGAGCATGGACTTAACCTGGCCATGCAGAACTTACACATCCAGTCTAAGCATGGCAACTCATGCCACAGGCTCAAGACCTTCCCTGGGACGTGCCCACTGCAGGCGCTGACTCTGGTGTAGCCCAGATCCGACACCTGACTTTACACAAGGGAAGGTGGTCTTCATTTCATCCCAGTCCCTTTGAGGTTCAGCAGGACTCAGACTTCAAAATCCAAGAGGGAATCACACGTCCCATGTCTGTTTGGCAGAGCCCTTCCAGAATAAGGAGCCAGAGGAAATTACTGGTTTTGCCTGGCAGAAATTGCAGCCGCGGTGCCCGGTGTCCACACCAGGTGTGTTTTGTAGCTCCTCCACCACGCTGAGCAACCTGATGCTCTCCCGCACCATGGTACCAGCTGGTCACTGCATGTGAGGTGTCACGGTGTCCCAGGCAGGGCAGGAGGGACACGTGCTGATTTACTGTTTCTGGTTCCCTTTTCCCTCCAGGAGAACAGCCATTACACAGATGTGGAGGATGCCAGACTACAGTAACCAGGTACAGCTCACACACTGCTTTTTAGAGGCTGAGTCTGAGCAATAGCTTTCATTCCATGCATGTTAGAGTTGGAAGTTGCTGCTTCTGAAGGTGCTCTTTTCCTCTGTTCCTCTGTGTTTTTCTAGCACTGAGCCTGGCTGCTCAGCTGCGTCGCTGATTAGCCCCTCACTCCCTTTCCTAAGTCACAGACCTTTGAGGTTCAAGGAAAATGATGCACCTTTTTTTTCCTGCCCCTCTTGTCTCCTTGCAGCCCCTTCGGAACAGCAGTGAGCAAGAGTGTGAGGAAAGCACGAGGCTAAACCCTGTCCTGGCACGTTGAGCAAGACAAGCTGAATCGAAGTGCTGCTGTCATCTCTACCTGGCATTCAAAAGCAGAAACATGGCCCAACATCTTCCATCCATCTGTAAAGCAAAGACAAAGACAAACTCATCATCCCAGTGAATCCCCACTACCCCGTGCAATGGATCCGGAGCTCTGCAGCCAGCAGAGGCAGGAACCGACCCCTGCACGGTCCGTACCCATCACTGACTGGAGAACGGGAGAGCAGTTGTGTCACCCAAAAAGTCAGAGATGTTATAGAACTTTCTGTAGAAGAGGAGGGAGAATTAAGCCTAACCCAATAAAGACATTTTTTCCCGTGCTAGGTGAGAGCCAGAGCATTTGCTAACTGGGGGAAAAGTACTGTCTCAGTTTGGACAATTTGTGTTCTCACGCTAAAGGTCATGTTGAGGAAGCAGGTGTGGAGTGACCTGTCCTCCCAGAGTGGTCACCTCCTGTCGTGTCTCTTTTGCCCAATGAGCTGCCGCAGGTACACGGTCACATCCCGTTGGAGAGGAGTTGGTGTTGGAGTGTTACTGTGCTCTTTGAAGCTGCTTGAGGAGAGGGGAAGGGGAAAGGAGCTGCCTGCAGGAAAGAAGTGATCCCAAGCAGGAGAAACAAAGCATCCGTCATCTTCAATGGTTCGGTCTCCTTGTTCTCCACTGGGAAACCACTACGTAAAGGCTGAGCACATCTCTGCTGAGTAAGGGGGTGCAAGCGTGTGTGGATGAGACCCTTTTCTTGGACCAGCTGCTCCCTAGAAGGGGTGTAATCCACCCACTTCTCCAGCCCAGCTCCAGAGACATCAGCCCCTTCCCCAGGGTGCTCACATCTCCTCTTGCCCCAGCCTCGCTGGGTCTTCCCACCGACCTGGCACACCAGGAGAGCGGTGTGGCAGCTCCTGCTCCTGACCGCGAAGGCTGTGCTGCATCACCAGCCTGATGACAGCTTGTTTGAACATAATGAGACTGGTTAACGGTGAATCCCCCAAGCACGATGCATGTGGGCGTGCAAACACCTCCCCTGCCTACCCAAACTCAAGCTGCTTTTGACCCACGCCACATCCTGCCAGCAGAGGCTGCAGCAGGCAGCTTGTCATGGGAACCCCCTTACACCACCGCACCCAAGAGGTCTCTCAGCCTTTCTCTTCTTGTTCGTTCCTCCTTCCTGGGCTTGTCCTGTTTTTCTGAGTTCAGGGGGTAGATGGGACTGAATCTCATGCAGCACTTTATTCAGAGCAGATGTGTCCTGCCCATCTCCCCTGTTCCCCTCCAAAACACACATGCACATATCAGTGCTTTGAACACAGAACGGTGTCCACAGCTTCTCCTTGGTCAAAACCTCACAGAAAATGCGTGGCACCCCCCACCCAGGTCATATGGAGTGCTCTGAAAGGAGACTCCTGCTCTCTGCTTCAGCGCTCAGAGACAGACCTCATCCACAGCATCTCTCTTTGAAGGGTGAAGGGGAAAACAGGTCCCGGGGGGCCACGCTTCCCTCCCCCCGAGGGCCAGCCTGGAGCAAGCATGGCTCTTGAAGCACAACGTTTTATTTGCATTTCTTAGTTTCAAATAATTCGTGAGGGATTAAAGGGATAACCGTGCTTTCCCCTACCTTTTTCCGGTTCCTGTACAATTTATCCATTGCGTTGTACTGAGCCGTTGTAGAGCTGTTTTCTAGGCTTTGAGAGATGAGCTGCGGTTTTTGCTATGAACTGACTGTGATGCTGATGTTTGGGAGAAAGGTGACCTTGTACATACAATCCTGTATAATAAAATAAAGAAATCTAATTTGCTTTTTCTCTGTCTGTCATACACACACACACGTTTTTCCTCTGTTTCAGACAAGTAAGTCTGCTTTCCCTTTCTAAGCTTCAGCTCTGCCTGCAGGATTTGCTTTCCCTTACACAGTGTGTCCCACTGGCTGAGCAAAAATATCTGGGTTGACTCTGGGCCTGGTCTCTGGCTCTGTGACTTTTCCTCTGGAGGCCGCGAAACTCATTTGATGCAGGGGGTAAATCCAGGCCTTTAATCTCTGGACTTTGCACTGGTCCAGCTCAAAACAGACTGGAAAAATTAGGCTGCTGTTCCAGTTTGCACAAGAAAACGGTGCTAATAAACGCACTTTAAAGCATGTCTTCTGGCCATTTTCCCAATCCCTTCCTCAGCAGAGCAAAGCTCACACCGTGTTGCCAGCTGTGCACGCATTCCCTGGAGTAATCATTCAAACCCTGGCACGTTGGGCACCTGAGCTGTGTTTGGAGGGCAGCAGTGACCACATGGGAAGAAGCCAGCTGCTACCATGCTTTCAATGCTTTTTGAAGTTCCCAGTCCTTGAAAGTTGTCTGCTGGGCCTGGCCTGAGCCATCATCCAGCACTGGAGGGCAAAGCTGCCTATTGCCCCTGTTCACGTTCATGGTGAGTCTAGGGATGCTTGAACATCCATCCGTCCATCCATCCTGCCATCCATCATCAGTTCATTTCAAGATGAGGAAAGCAGCGTGGTCAGACTAATGGCTGGACATGCAGCTGGGAAGGAGGAAGGATGGGGCAAACAAAGAAAAAAATCAAATAAAAACATTTGGCTATCAAGAAGATCAACATCAGCACAACCTTAGGTCTGTTGAGCTCTGGGAGCAACTGTGGCCCAGTGCCTCGGAGGAGGGCAGAGAGCTTCCCTGGCTGGGGACGGGTAATTGCAGCGCAGTGCAGCTCATCAGCTTCAGGCCATTAGAGCAGGGCTGAGGTCTCCCAGCAAACAACTGGTTTGGTTCTGTTAATTATTTTGGGGGGAGAGTGAGGGACTTTGGGAGCTCTTAAGCAGGCCCCTGTATGGTAATTAACTTTGCTATTGGCTGTAGACAGGGCCTCAATGAAATGAGTTCTGGGGTTTTGGTGCTTATTGAGTTCTGTATGCGACCATCCAGATTTTCTTCAGCAGGGTGGGAAAGGGAACATATCACTGCTCCTTCCCTTTCACACCTTGAGGCCACAGAGCAGCTGCAAAGCTTCCTGCTGACTGCACTGGGTCCCTCAAGAGAGGAGCAGAGGGAGAGGAGGTGTCACCGCATCCCTCTGAGCACTGCTTTGGCGGGGACAGAGAGGGAGGGCAGGAGGAAAGGCAGATGCCCACTGCAGGGGCATAAGGCAGAGCTTTGGAGAAAGAGGCAGGTGAAAGCACACAGGCTGTAGGTGTTTAAGGACTCCAGAGCATCGAACACACACACACAGCGCAGACAAAGCCATTGGGGCTGTTTAACTGGGCACCTGACCACAGCTCCTGTTCCCCAGCTCCCCCCCCCCCATCTTTCCAAGCGTGAACACACACTTGAGGTGCAGTGTGGTGTGCTGCATGCTCAGAGCACAAGCACAGTCCATCCACCCTCATCCTCAACCCCAGCCCAAACCACGCTCTGCTCTCACAGGGGAACAGACCGCCATGAAGAACAGAAGCCCCATTACTGGGCTTGTCTTGGTTAACAGAAAGATGTGTGGTCCTCCCCAAGCATTTTAAATATCCATGATACAAAAAAATCCATCAGATCTCATTAGCTCTTGAATCAACATCAAGGGGTCTCACCCTTCATGCACCCAACCTCCTTTTCCATGATCCAGCAGATCCCCATAAAGTCACTCCCTGTAAATCGTTCCTCCCTTTCTGGGATGTGTGAAGACAAGGGTTGGGCCAGTCTATTCTCCCCAGCAACAGCTAATCCAACATCTGCACATTCTGAAGAAAAATGACCAAGATAAACTGAGCAACTCAACTGAACGTACACGCGGTTTCTATCTTATGAAGTGGAAAAAAAAAATGCTTGTGTTAAAGCCTCTTCCCACCACCCACAAAGGCAAGATCTCGTTACCAAGTGCCCTGGACCTCACTTGGTTTCTCCCATTTGCTGCTCTTGCTTGTTGTTGTCCCACCTGTGTTTGGTGGCGACATCAGCATGGTCTTTGTTGGAAACAAAACCAAAGGTCTCAATCCCCACTGCCTTGCCTGCACCTCTGCAAAGGAAACATGAAATGTAGGAGGTTGCCGGCACATTTTGGGCTTACATGGGCTGCTCTGGATGGGAACTGCAGATGTGCAGGAAGTTTTGGTGCTCTGCTTTTTCATAGTCTGGCCTCCGCAGTCATTAGAGCAATAAAGCAATAGGTTACTCCAGTCCCACATCCTCCTTTTGTGTGCTTCTGGACAGGGAAAGACTGTCTGTCGGGCCAAAATGCCTGTAATCTTGCATTCAGTTTGAGTCAGGAGATGCAACAAAAGCCCCCACTGACTTTAATAAATCCCATTAACTTTAATGAGCATCATGGTTAAAGTCCATGCAACGCTTTGGAACTACTCCAGTTATTGGAGCTGTAACAGGACCCATTCTTTGGAGAATTTGTAAAAGCCACTTGCTGCCTCTGTGACAGTTGTCATATCCCTCCTGCATTGTCTTCCCATTATCTGCAGGAGATTTAATTCCATATTTTTCCTCTTCTCAAGAAAGTTGTGGAAACATTTGGAGATGTGGTCAAAAACCCCAAGGGCTCCTGGTGGAGTCTGTCCATCCTCTGCCAGGAAAATATACCCAAGCCTGGGATGGGGATGTTCTGATGCCAAAAGGACTCAACCATATCTGAAATCCTCTGCATATGTCCGGCAGAGGCGTCCGAACAGCCATTCCCGCACTAAGCCCCGCGCCACCAGCACCGCTCGTTACCCATCATGGATGGGCACATGCCAGTATGGACACACTGTACCAGTTTAGCCAGAAAACCCTCAAGTTCAGCACCTTTTTATTGCCCAGATTTACTTCCTAGCAGGTGGGTTATTTTCTCTGACAGGTTTGAGAGGGTTCCTCAAACATGGCTCCTTATGGATCCCAGCTTTCACCCCCTCCCTGGGCTCACAGCCCCAGTGATTTGCCCAAACTAGTTGCAGAGGAGCCCCAGAGAAAGCATGACTGAGATAGCCAGGATGTGAGAGGGGGAAAAGGGAAGGATAGGGGTGAGAGACGCATGCAGGAGCAGGAGCCCAGTCCCCCAGCCCTGCCCACAGAGCTGCCTGCGGCACGTGAGCCTCCACGCTGACACCTTCTCCTCCCGCCTGCGAGCAGATGGGGCTGAGGGTGAAGCAGGAATCAAAGCTGCAGCCTCCCCTATGGGCTCCCCCGCCACTTCGTCACCCCTCCTGCCCCGCTGGTGGAGAGCTGTCTTCGCGGGGCTGCGGGGCTAGCTGCAAGCAGCCAGACGGGAATGCTCTCAGCAGCTCTGGGGCACAGACCACCACATCTGGGCACAGCAGAAGAAGATCCTTGAGGCCAAGGTGAAAGCTTCCTTCATTAGCAACCACGACCAAGACCTGGGAGGGTTTGGGAATTTTCATCTGCACATCTCTGTTACGGTTTGAAGAATCCACAACAATTTATTGTTGTTTAGACATTATCATAGAATCATAGAATCTTCATGGTTGGAAAGGACCTTTGAGATCATCGGGTCCAACCATACACACACAAAAAAACCCCTACAATCTCTGTCACTAGAGCATGCCCTGAAGTGCCAAATCTACACGTTTCTTAAATACCTCTAGGGATGGTGACTCAGCCACCTCCCTGGGCAGGCTGTTCCAGTGCCTGACCACTCTTTCAGGAAAGGAATTCTTCCTAATATCTAATCTAAACCTCCCCTGCCACAACTTCACACCATTTCCTCTGGTCCTGTCATTATTCACCTGGGAGAAAAGGCCAACACCCACCTCTCTGCAACCTCCTTTCAGGGAGTTGTAGAGGGCAATGAGGTCTCCCCTCAGCCTCCNGGACTATACCCAGCCCATTCCATCAGCAGGAAGCTGTGCATCCCTGCAGGGGACAGCAAATGTGGGACACTGCAAGCGCTGCAGCTTCGGGAGGAAAGGAAGGGCTCAGTGCTCCGGCACCAGGGCAAGGAGTTCTCTGGACCGCCAGCATCAAGGGAGAGAGAAACTACACAGCAAACTTTCTAATTTGTATTGAATGTGATGTTCATGGTATGAAATAATCCTGTTGGCAGCCTGGGTCAAGTGCCCGGGTCTCGCTCCTCTTCATCCCTGCACCTAGCGAGGCTCGAAAACACCGAGACCTTGAATCCCGCAGAGCCCAGCTGGCTATAAAGTAAATATTTTCACAAATTCAGACACCAGAGTCTTCTAAAAATGCAGTTTTCCCAAGCATTAGAAGAGAAGTCATTCCTGTGTTGCTCAAACCAGGACAGTCTCCTTTGATAAAACTGCTTTGGGTGCGACAAGGCAGCAACAATTAAATATATCCATTTAAACTGCTTAAAGACCAGTCTGACTGCGGGGCCCAGGGACCCAAATGCAGCGTCCTGCCCCATCACGATGCAGGAGCCCGGCACGACAGGAGACCCATCCTCACAGGCAGGTCCATCCCCAACGACGGCTCTGCCCAGCTGCACCAGCAGCCCCAGACCACAGCAGACCATCCCAGAGGCAAAAGCAGGGATGTCTAAGTGCCACCAGAGCTGGCTGTTAATTCAGTATCAAAGGGGAGAGAGCATGTGCACGTGCTGCTAACACATGAAATGAGGAGTTTGCATAGCAGCATCTAATATAATATTTCAGTAAATGCATTAAGAGCTTTATGTGAAGGGAGTTCAGGTTGGGCAGGGAGCAGGCAGCCAGCAGGAGGAACAGGAACAAAAGTAGAATCATCTTAAACATACCGTAATGAACTATCTTTGTACCTAAAAGCTCTTTTAAATAATTCACATACCCCTGGCTGACTGGGTATGAACAAGGAATCGGAAATCATTTTTACACGCTCAGAGCACTGGTGGCCAATGCAGCCACCTGGGACGTGCATTTGCATTCAAAAGCCAAAACTCCAAGAGACACTAGAGAGATAAAAGGAGAAACAAAGATGTGTTAACAGCAATGCGGGAAGGTGGATTTAAACTAAAAGGACAGCAAAAAAAGAGAAAAAAAGACGACTGAGAAAAACATCATCACAGGCACCCAACCCTCCAGGACACCTATGTTTGCTGCCTGAAGTGTAACCCAGCAGACCTGTATCCCCATGAAATTTTCCAGTTCTCACGACTCAGACACACGGGACATCCGAGGAAGCAGCAGCACAGCAACTCGAGAGGTATCCAGGGGTTCCGTCGAAGCAAAAATATAATTCCTATCAGTTGTACTTGTAGCCAGTTACTCTCAGTCTATTACAAAAAAGCCTGGCTTTAAGCCTTACCAGACACAGCTGGTCCCACCAACACTTTTTCTGGTGCCAGGTGAATTCAACTGGCTCCAACCCAAGAGCCATGGCCTGGCCGCTCTCCCAAGGGAAGACAAATCTGAGGGAAAGCAGCTCCCCAGGGGCTGCCTGGAAGAATTCCTGCAGGAAATTCAGCTGGGCAGTATTTTTTCCTGCCCAGAGGGAAACAGAAGGTACAGGGGTGGCAGGTCAACACGGCCGAATCTCCGGGCCACGCAAGCGGCTGGTCTTTCATCTGATGTTTCTCCTGCTCTTCTTCACTCCCAAAAAGCAGCAGTTGATTGAGCAAGGCACCCTTGCTCCAGCCTCACCGTTACCTGGCACACACGTGGCACAGTTTTCCCAACAAGGACATCATAAAAATTCCTCTTCCTCCCTTGCAACACCAGGAGCATTCCCCAGGTTGTGGAACTCAGCCCTGGTCAGCACAAGGCTGTCGGCAGGAGCACCGGGATCAGGGCAGCGCTGCGTCTGCGGGGACCGAGACGCTGGTGGGAAAGTGGCCCAAAACGTGGCTGAGATGAACAATGCTGACACCACAAAACCACCACTAACAGTCAAATGTTTCAGAACCTCAACAGCAAAAATAAGGACAAAAGATGTACTTGGCTTCTCTAATTCACTCCAGCTCCAGCTTTCAAAACCACTCGATGCAGTGGGTGTTGAGTTCTTGTGAAAAACATATCACAGCTGTGGATGTCGACACTTTGGAGCTGTGCTTACAAAAAGCTTTGGAGAAATCTGGTCCTCAATGAATCAAAGGTGATGGTCCACTGGGAATTGTTCCCATCTGCAGAAAACCTTAGTGATGCGTTTGAGGAGCGATTTTGCATTGGGGCAGATCAACACCCGCCCATCCATCCTCACTGGGCTGGTTATCTCAGCCAGCCGCTGCACTGGGAAGAGAGAAGCCTGGGAAGACAATGGGAGTATGTGGTGGGGTAGCAACAGGCAACACACGAGCAGGACTCTTCTCTTCCCATGTGGCACAACATATGCTTCCCATCATCCCAGATCACAATCCGTCACTGCACTCATTTAAAACACAGACACACAAAAAAAACCCCCTTTCAGCTCATGCCTTAATGGATGTGAATTATTCCCCCAGCAGGAAAAGCATTTCCCCAGCAGCAGAGCATACAAAACCTGCACTGAATCTGGGAGCGAGGTACTGAAACAACACAGAACCAGACAGCCAGGACAAAAACCATAGCACTGATTTGCGGGAGGTATGTTTCATTTGTCATGGTTTTAAGACTATTTCTGCCTCTCATACCTCTTCACTGTAAGGAACAAAAAATCCTGGGTTTATTGCCATCATTTCATCTGTTTTTCTGGTAAAAGACAGCTTTTTCCGTTAATTATAAATATATATGTTGAAAATAGTCTGTATGATGCTGTCTTTCTACAATATCAGTTGATACCATTTCCCACATTATAATTTTTGTTGTGCCATCATTTTCCAATCCAAGACAGATCTCTACTCTTTTCTTACCAAATTAAAAATAATTGCATTGGCAAAGGAGCAGCAAGGCTCCCTGCCTTTCCAGCTCAGACGCATGGGAACGTCCTGTGTCCTTCCAAACCACAGCCAGGAACTATCTTAATAGGATGGGCTTTGCGTTTCGATATCCAACTTAACACCTTTGCTGTCCATCACCACCGGATGTGTATGGAGAACGTCTTGGAAGATTGCTGAACACATAGCGGGGACCAGCTCAAAGAGTCTGCTGAACTCAAGCCAGTAAAGAAACTGTAAGAACACGATGGCACAGAGGTTACGCAAAGAGCAACACAACTTAGAGATGGAAAAACCCTGCTCACACCCTGATTTATATGTGGCAATATAAAACATACAGACAGAACCAGTGAAAAAAAGAGTATATATAGCCTAATCCCTCCTTTCTATCTTCCAAGAACCCTTCAACTTCCACAGCAAAACTGGTCTTGGCTGTACGGGGACAACTGCAGCTCCGTCTCTGGTAAGTGGCAGGGATTGCCGCGGTGGCAAGCAGGAGACGCGAGACGCCAGCCCGGGGGGGCTCAGGCTGTGGAGGAGAGCTCAGCCCCGACAGAAGGGGCTCAGAGCCACGACGGTGCAAACGCTCCCTGTGTTTGCTTGGAGTTTCCTTCTATTGGGTGATCCTGAGCCATCCGGGGAGAAGAGGACAGCACAGCTAGGACATCCACTCCTGATCTTCACCCAGTGCTCCAGCTTGGTCCTCTCCTTAAGAAGATCCCCTTCATATCCACACATGCCAAAACGTGTCTCCTGATTTTGGACAGCTCAGAAGACACCTCTCTGCCTGCAGCATCTCCAGGAGGTGCAGATGGGGCTCCAGCCCCAGCACGCTCCTCATTCTCCAAGCCCCAGTATGTTCTTGGTCGTGGGCAGGATCTAATGGCCACCTCCCTCATCCAGAACAAAGTGTAGAGGGAAACAATGTGCTTCAGCTTAATGAATTTGGGAAAGTGGAGTAGGTCTGGAATTAAAAACAGTCATGTACAAAAAAAAGTTTGCGACCACATGGCCAGCTCCAGGCAGCCTCTCGCTAGCAGGGAAATCTCAGTGGCAACCACAGCCTCAAACCTAAATAACCACTTCAGAAGAACCCAAGAGATCTTTGCACAGCTCCCTCAGAAGAAAAAAAAAAAAAAGAGAGAAACACAATCCTCCCTGCTGTCTGGGACTGGTAGGAAAGCAACCCATTGTTTGAGGGTGTCAGAAAGCGTGGAGACAATGCAGGGAAGAAAAACATTTTAAGCTTTACTTCAGATGAGCTCATGTTTCCCAGAACTTTTTTTTTTTCATGTTCATGGTGGAAAAAAAGGCTATTTTGGTGCTGAACAAAAGCATAGCACAAGGCCTACAGCAGGCTCCGAGGACGATGAGCAGCACAGAAGGACACTGCAGTCCGCAAAACTAAAAAGAACCAAAAATTTATTCTTTTACTTGCCTTTTGTGCCTTGTTTTCAAAATGAATCACACCTAGCTTTTCTCCCTGTAACAAAGGCAACAAAACTCCCTTTTCTTTTCCTTTTTTAATGAAAACGAATATTATCAGAAGAGGACTGCAGACCACACTAGAAACACCAAGATCCAGCTATGTGACCTAACACTGGTGACAATTAGGGCACAGGCATGGTTTTGCCATCAAAGTCCCATGGTCCCGCTCCACTCCAAGTGAAATGTTTCCACATGGAAGGAAGAAATACATGAAACCTATGGGATAATTACCCAAAGCAGCAAGCGAGGCTGGGGGAAGAAACAAAGGTTTTAGAACTAATTTGCTTTAATACAGAATGTAGAACTAAAGCAGCTGCTTCTGTGTTAGAAAACCCAGAAAACTGTTAGAAAAGTTAGAAAACTCTGAGCCTAGAGACCCCCTGTGGAAGATGCAATGGGATGTAGAGGGAGGTATCCCCAAGTTTCTGCTGGGTATTTGGCAGAAAAATGATTAATAACACAGATGTGAAGTTACGACTCTCTTATTTCACAAATACATGGTTGCCTGCAATATGCAAAAAGGGAAAAGGATGAACTGCAAGCTCACACAGCAAGGAATGAGCCTGGCGTTTGTCACAAGTTGTGGCTGCCCCATCCCTGGAGGTGTTCAAGGCCAGGTTGGACGGGGCTTTGAGCAACCTGGTCTAGTGGGAGGTGTCCCTGCCCAGGGCAGGGGGGTGGAACTGGATGGTCTTTAAGGTCCCTTCCAACCCAAACCATTCTATGATTCTAAGTGGAAGGGAAGTAAGAATTTTTCTTCCTGCAAGGAAAAGCCAGTTCCTCACGTCTCTCAGGCAACAACGTGTTCCCAGGGCCAGCTTAAATTGCTACTTCTGTATGAAGAAATATGGTTGTTCCCTTGGGCTTGTGCCAGAGACTAACAGCACAGGTTCAGCCATATTCTTATATACAGAATATGTAAGAGTGTATACTGTATATTATATGTATGATACCTATGCGAATATGTATCTTATCCACATTCATCTATGGTGAAGAATCTGCAGTAAAAGCAGAGGCTCCCTAGGCTCTTTCTGAAAACTAAGAGACTGGCTGCATCGCCTCTGGAGGCACATCCTGACTTCATTATTGACTATAGAAAGAGCTGAAAAAACTGGATTTCTTAGCCAGGGGACTGGAACCAGGTGAGGTCCCTTCAAGCCAAAGGCTTTCACACATGAGGTAGTGCGTGTTAAAGATCAGCAAGAACCCTCAAACCTGCTTCTCTTTAGGATTCCACAATTTCCAGGTAGTATCTTCCTTCAAAAGTCTTTTTCCTCCTCCTGTCACAAGATCATTTAAGCATCTGATCAGGATCAGAGCGACCTTTCTTTTTCATCCGCTCTCTGCATTGGAAGGCGTACTGGGGGAAAGGACATGTGGACTTGCGCTCCCTTCTCTGCCACAGGATTCTACTGTTTATCCAAAATCCTTTTAGCTATTAGCCCAAATTAGAGCCATTAGAGAAAGTTTTCCCAAGGCTGACAGACACCTGGAACTAGAGCAAGCCGTGGCTTAGGTTAACTGCCAAAATGCAGACAGCAGGTGGCAAGGTAGAGCCATAAAGGTCCAACCTAACCCATGGGCGATCCCCATGAACGTTGTGGGAATCCAAACTCCTGCAGACTTTAGCACTGCTGGAAGAGCCCAAGAGCAGCTTTCATCAGGACAGGCTTGTCCTGACACCTGACCACTCTCTCTAACCTGGCTGTTTCTGGCCATTTTCCTTGCAGGGATGGCAAACGGACCATTTTCCCATCATTGGAGTCCTTCACGTTTCTAGGGAAGAGTGAGCTTGGTGGCTGGAGAAACACAGCAGTTAACAGGACAGCTCAGAAGCAGGGGAAGCGAAGCCAGACCTACCAGCCAGGGTTATACACAGTCCATCCAGATCGACGTCCTGCATCTGGCAGGGGCCAAGAACAGGTTTCGCAGGGAAGAGCTTGCGCTGGAGCAGCCAGGGGGCAAACCCACATACCAGAGCAAGCAATTAGTTTGGAAGCTGGTGTGGCTTTGCAGTTTGGGGTCCATACAGGCTGAAGCGGAACTGGTAATTCTTGTGCAGCTGCTGTTTTCTGTTAAACATCTGCCTTCAATTCCTTCCCTCTTGGCCTCTCACTCGCTTGGATACTCAGGTAATCTGGAATAAACCTCTAGGAAAAAAACAAGCAGAGGGGCAGAACAGATAGCTGGAGAAATGTTATTTAAAAGATTAGCAGCTAAATTCTAAAGAGTCTTAGCTGTCAGCATCACACTCAGCTTCATATTCTCTTGACTTCCAGAGCTTTCCTGCTGTTGCTATTTCTGTACCTCCTCCACTAGACACCATCATACGCACTTTCGTCTGACTACAACAGAACATCCCATGCAATTCGTGACAAAACATGTCCTGTTTTCAGCAGCAGCTTTGAAAGTCTGCATTTTCTGCTCCTGGCTTACAGTCTTAGGTGACCAAGTTTCCCTGTCAAGTGGCCCACAGCTGACACAAGCCAGGGATTTCAGGCTGTGGTGTCCATCTGGAGGACACAGCACACGGTGACCCACGCACAGCACTAACCACAAATCCCACACTATCAATGGAAACTTCTTATAAATGCCTCTCCTTCTTTACACCATTTCTGGTTGTAAAAATACTACTGCTTTGATTAAATCCTTGCTCTGGCCAGAAGCTTCCATGAAAAGAGTTTAATTTCACTTGTTCTCACAACAGTAAAGTTATTTCAGCAGAACAGAACCACATCAGCACTACGGCAGCTGATCGCACCGCATCTGTGCCAATGGGGAACTAGATTGTTTTCATTTTAGCAGTTACTTTGGTGATCTGAGCAAGGTCATGCAACCCTTCGAGTTCCAACCCCCCAACTACACAATAGAGATAAAAGCATTTACCTGGCAGAAGTAAGTTATAAAGAGATTATTCTTCTTATAAGGCTATCAGTAAATTTCAGGCTGACTGACAGCGACACAACTTCTGCGCAGTTCTCCTAGGACCTCCAGTGACAAGGCTCACATTTTCTTTTGCATGGTCTAGGCTGAAAGATGTGTTTTATCTTTACTGCAGGAAAGGAACAGCCCTGCAACAGCTTAGATTACTTGGATAAGACATAAGAGATCTCTGGGCATGGCCAGAGCTGTGGAGAGGAGCCACCCGGCTGCATCACTGGGCTCTTTGTTAGCCCCCAGGCTCCTCCCCAGCCCCTTCAAACAGGGATCCCATTCCACTCCACAGCCTTTTCACTACCTAGAAAAAAAATCCATCTCTCACATCTCCATCAGCACCATACAGCCAATCTTCAGCTCACAGAGAAAAAGAGCAGGCAGAAAGAGTTCTGTCTGCCTCCAAACACATGCCTGTGTGCAGACCCAAGGCAAACAAAGCTACCACCTTATTCTGTTAAGAACTCCATCCTTAGGCTGCCTGCTTGCACTCATCTAGGTACAAAACTCTACTTTTTTGTCTCTGAACGTGACTGCACTCCAAACTTACATCAGCCTTACAAGCAGAAAGAGGTTCATGCTCCTACAACACTTGTGGTAGACTATACTCCTTTTTGAATGTACACTGGAAGAAGGTGCTTGTTCTTAAAAAAAAAAAATCAATATCTGCTCCTAGAAACAGAAGACACTTTATCCACCAGTGAAGTTATTCCATAGGTAAATCAGAGTTTACAGCTCAAAACATCTCACTCAAATATTAGTCATCAAAACCAATGTCTTCAAGATTTCATGCACACACTTAAAATACACCTATATCCCTGCCCATGGCAGGGAGGTTGGAACTAGGTGATCTTTAAGGTCCCTTCCAACCCGAATCATTCTATGATTCTATATAAAGCTCTCCTGTGAGCCAGGAGAGCTCATGGATGATGGGTCTGAACAATTACTTCTTTAACAACGTGATCTTTTTGATCCAAACATACTGAAGTCAGACTTTATATTTAATGCACTAAAATACAGCTCCAGCTCAAGGCCATACTGCATTTTTTTTTAAAGTATGTTAAAGGTATTTAACCCAGGAAAAAGTAAGCATTTAAAACCAGAAAGTGTCATCTTCTTCTGCTCTTTCAGTATGTCCCAACAAGAAGTCACTGAAACCAAACGGCAACTAGCACTTCTCCAAAAAGTTTGACTTCCAGCAGGAGAATGCCTATTTGCTAGAGAAAAAACAAGAATACAACAATAATGTTACAAGAGGCACTGATCCTGGCTTTATTCACTTACAGATACATCCAACATTTGTTATAGCTCACTTGAAATTCAAAATGCTTTTAAGAAACCAACCATAAAACCTTGATTTTTGCCTTACAGTGCTGTCAAGTTTTCAAATAGCAAGTAAGTGACTTCCCAGCAAGACCGTGTTCTGTATTAACATACATACAAAGATTAAAACTTAGTAGAAACCCTTCAGTTTCTGAGACTTGATGAACTGCATTCAGAACAATCACTATTTCTCTGGGGAGGAGGCTACTCCGCTTACCTGCAGGGATGGGTGCCTGGGGTCCTGAGTTACTACACCTTATCCTGACCCTGTGCCATTTTGGCAATTAAATGAAAATTGTCCCCCCTTACAGTACTCAGGAGGGACTTCACTCCCCATTTGCATCTTTGTACTTGGCAGCTGTAACAAAATTTCTAGAGCACTAGAAAAAACTAGTTAGGACAGCTCTATGCATGTCCCCTAGAGATGACCGATACTGACCGCTAGCGAAGAGAAGTGCACGTTATGATCAAGAAGCATAATGTGTTAATTTGGAACTCAAACTACTTGGCAGTATCTTCTGTAAGTTCAAGATTTACGTAAGATAGTGTTGCAGCCATCGTAGAATGATGTTACCTATATCTTTTTTTTTTTGATGCATTTAGTTATTCTTTTTAAAGTGGTGAAGAGCGCAGGACTTAAGAAATATAAACACTTCTCTATTAGAAACTGCAAAATTTAGTATTATGACACTATGAAAGCTTACAGTACAGTTGATCAATTCTACGTTAAGATCCGGCATCAATATGGTGTCTCAACTATCTCAGAGCTACATTCTGCCTAATTAAGCAGCATCAACATGTCCTGATGTCACTTTCTGTGCAAAATGCATTCCCATATAAACGTGGCTATAAAAGCATGAGCAGTTCTCACATTGGTGTATCATCCCTGTGACTTTGTGACCGGTTTTTCTGTTTAATGATAGTCTAACTAAAAATAAACTTGTTATGTAAAAGGAAAATAACCTTTATCTTAAACTTTATTCTGGGTCTTGGACATAGTTCAATGACATGATCTGCAGAACAACAGGCCAACCATTCCCATGAACTGTTTAAGAGGAAACTGAAGCAAAAATCCAAATCAAAAGAAACTCACTGTTATAGTATCTTTAATTTATCTTGTGTTTTACAGAAGTCTGAACGGATTAAAAAGCACCTCCTTTCCCATCACGTTCCTTACAGTTGGTAAAATATATTCAATGAGCAAATGTATGTGAACAGCTTGAGGATCTGCATCTTGCAAGGATTTCACAGACCAATCAATCAAAAGCCAAATTTCTTGTAGTTTTTACAATCTTGTTTTAACACAATGGTAAATCCATTCCGATTGTAAACCTGTCCAGTCATATCTCCCCAGAACACTTTGCAAAATCCAGTGTTGATTAGCAAACTAGTTAGCTTTGGCACGGAGCTGTGCTCTCTTGCCTGTGACAGCCTGGAAACCAGTTTTGATGCTGGCGACGGAGCAGCGAGAGTGGCAGGTCTCACACTGCAAGAAATATAACCTGGTGTCCTTCTGTAGGATTGTGTCTGGCGACCGACACGTATGACAGGTGACATACTCCTCTGCAGAAAAGGAATTAAGTTGCAGTTAAAAGAGAATGTATTATCAGTGGGCAAGTCACCACTTCTTCAGCCTTCAATTTAACAGTTGTCTTCAAAGGCTGTTCAAACGTATCTACCAACTTAGAAGTGGCTTACTGTGAAAATCGCAGAGGTTGAGGCAATCTAAAAATTCCCCCTAGTTCCCAGGTTAACAAAAACTAGGTTTCATATGGTACATTATGCACTGACACTGGCATTTTAAAAATAGTAACAACCAGTTAAGACTTCCCACTGGCATTCCATAACTTCCTCTGCTAAAACAGCATTCTCAGATGTCAGCAACTCTTGCACATTCACAACATTAAAGGAGTATTTTTTGTTACATATAATCTGCAAGTCCTTTGACCAGCAGCACGCACACTGTGTTTCTTAATTAACACGTACAACAGAGTTTAAAATTAGCAATTACTGTTATTTTCCATGGTCCTCAAAGCCAAGAAAGATGAAAACAAGCAATTCTCAAATGCTCTTCCCGTTTCCCTTGGTATGTTTTAGTGCCAGGACAGAGTATGATCTATGTGTTTATTATAACCACGGTAGAACCTCCTGTACTTGCATTATTCCATTATAAAACTGCAGCAGAGTTGTAGCTTCTTGGCACAGAACCTCCACAGTGTGCACACACCTGGGGGCCATACATCGGCCACTGGTCATCAAAAGGCGTGAGATAAATCTGTTACGGAAAAGGGAGTTATACTTACTGATATATCTTCTCAAGACATTTTCTATCTGTTTTTGCTGGAATCTTCCTTTGATTACAAGTTGGTTGTTACCATCTATTGAGCCACTAATTTAAAAGAAAAATTAATTATTTGATTTGCAGAAGACATCAAGTATTAAAACAAGCCAAGAACATGAAGCAAAATAACAATGCATTCTTCAAGGTAAGAGGAAGTCAGAATTACTTTGTGGGAAAAAAATGCAAAATTCTGAAGGCACCTGAAAACCTACAGGAAGTTTTGCCCAAGGACAACCCTCGCTGCAGCAAAAGCAAACTCCAGCAGGGATCAGTCTCAGTTAAGCCACCCAATCAGAAGAACTTTACATAATTGAGAATGAACACCTGCTTATCTCACAGAAGTGACCAAGACAACTCCCTTGTAAGGTGTAATACAACTAATAAGATCTTCTTCTAACCATTCTGATATAGGAAGTTGAATGTTTTAAATTTTCTTTTCTTTTCCCTAAGATGGTATCTCTCAATCACCCAGCACAGCATCTACGTGCAGGGAAGAAAAGCCTGATGTTCAAGCACATATATACAGACGTAAACCCAATAATTTTATTTTTGATTAGACAGTGTCAACTATGTTGCCATTGGTTCCCATGTGCTTAAGCACATGCATAGCCCAGTAGCCTTACCTCGTACCCAATTCTGCCAACAAAAATGCCAGAAGATGTTTTGGCTGACGATGTAATCTAAAAATAAAGTAAGAATATGTTTAACCTCCCCCCTTCAGAGAAATCTGATATTCATACAGGACTGGCAGGCTAAAACAATCTTAAATTACAAAGTTTAAAAGGGAGCAGTGCCAGACGGTCTGCACCAAAGAGCACAGGCAGACAATGACTGAGGACACGAGAAAGCTGAACAGTTCACACCAAAAAAATCCCAGCATCCCCCTGCAAATCAAACTCACAATTAAAGTAACTATCAAAAATAAGTTTTCCATTTGAGATTCTCCATCCTTATTTTCCCATCCCCCCACCATTCCCTGAAAAAAGTGTTACTTACCTACCATTAAAAATTCACTTTAGTATACTACCCAGATTCTCTGTATGACTTCATAAGGATTATTTTCTGGCACACTTATGAAACAAATCAGATACGCATTCCCACAATTCCCCACAAAGAACAGAACTGCCTTCACAAGAAATAATAAATACATAGAAAGCACTGTGAAAACAGTGGAAAAAATTACCGAACCTCATACCGTTCACCAAGAAAATAGTATCTGTAGTCAACTCAAATTAGAAAGAACTTTCCCCACCCCCCTGACCAAGACTTGATAATAAATATCACTGGTGACCCAACTGCAGACTTGATAGAAGCCAGTGAACTCACAAAAGCAATAGGTTTAGTTTCAGTCCATGAGACCCATGTAGCAAGTCTATCATTTTCATAATTTAAGAATAAAATAAGAAATTATCTCAATAAATTATCTGCATAAATCATCTTCTCACAGAGAAATGTAGAGGACTGAAATAGCAGTATTCACGTTACTTCTGGTTTGACATAGCCTTTCGCCAGAAAACATGCATTCAACTCAACAGCCCAGAAAAGTGCATTTATCTGCCATTCCTGAGACATCTAAAGAGGAAACTTACAATTTGCAGATATCTGTAAAGTTGACAAAAGATGTTTTCTTGGTCCCTACTCTTACAACCTGTGGAGGCTTCATGACAAATTTTCGTTTTTCTCCAGCTACCATATCTGGGTTCTTTTCTCGCATGATGTTAAATACTCTATTGAGCAACTGCAAAAAAAGGCATTCTCATCAACATGAGCATCTTGCATTTCTCAAATGAAGCACATCACTTCTAAAAAAACTTGAAACAGCGTTCACAATGAATATAAGACCATCTTTGCCCATTAGCATTTCCCCATATGCTTTTGAACACACACTTTAAAAAAAAAGTTCTGATAAATGCAAAATATAAAAGCTGTTTCCCTGAGGGTACACTTCATAATCTACAAGTACCTGAGCCTGTTTGCAGAGGTGTTTTAAATATCACTAATATTACTCTATATGAAAAGTAACTGTGGTAGAAGATGTACTTTGTTATTTTTCTGTTCATGAGCTTTTGACTGAAGTCCTTTAATTTTAGTTCGAAATAGGACACATGAGCATAAGGCCCCGCTCTACTGATGCGCATCAACACGGAAAGTATTTTTTAAAAGTCTTTTGAACATTACCTCATCATACGTGTAGTCCCTTTCTGAGCCTGCCCAGGCAGGTCCTGACTGAAGGCTAAAAGAAATTCCATCATCTTTTTTGCTATCTTCATCCTCAAAAGCTGTAAAGAAAGTTGTTTGGGATTCATTAAGAACAGAAACATTCTTTAACCTCATGCTTACTCCATTCCAAAAAGGTGTATCAAAGAAGATTCCAATAATGTGTGGAGACAACTCTTCTCTGTTTGTCTGTGTACAAGGAACGCCAGCACTTACGGCAAATTTATACAGTGCTTTTATAGAATCTTTTTCTGATAAATAATATAGTTGTAAAGGTAACAAAATGAGTTTAGAAACAAAAAAGGCACTTGAACAGAACTTATTCACCTACAACATGGACTACATTTCACTTTCAACACCTCATTGAGCTAGGTTATACTTTTACCTTCGTCCTTCTCCATCATCTCATCTTCATCTGGGAACTTCACATTCTTCTTTTTCTTCTTTTTATTGCCCAGCATGATATCAAGGTCATCTTCAGGTTCTACTGCCTCCGGCACATCTCCTTCAATTTTTAAGTCCTGCAGAGAAATAATAAAACTATAGTTTACAGTACTTAACACAAAACTCCATTGCACAGCAAGAGAAATAATACTAGTAGCACACTATACTAGATGAGTACTAGCAATATCCACCACAATCCTGAAATATAACAGATAAGAGCTGGACTAAAGTACGTTGAAGAGAGCACTGCACTACTACCATGAAGCAGGGCCAGATTTTTATCTTCTGGTCTAACTTCTGGCTGGTCAGGCACAAGGTCATGCTATACTTGCCTAAAGGCATCAGCCATTTGGGGCATAAGGGAACAAAACACCCTACATGCCAGACAACAAGGTAAACCAAAGTTTTAAGGTAAAGGTAAAGCAAAACCTGTGCTACCTGCAGGTAGTCCGATTTGTTAGCACAATTCTGCACATATAGAGAACACAGAGCAAGCATTTCACCTGTCCGGGGCAGATCAGAAGGACAATTTCTTTCCCAAAAGGCAGAATCTAAAGAAGAGGTTTACAAGTAACATAACATTTCTCTGACCTCGTGGTCTCTGGGCTTGCCAGTTACACTGACACGTGATACAAAAACGCAACTTGGAATAAAACTTGAGAGAGTACAAATATACACCTTCTGGAATACAGAACAGCAGCCAATCGTTTCTAAAGAAAACACCAGAGTAAAACAGATTTCTTAGCAGATACATATCTTTTATTTGAAGGGCTGGCCTTTAGCGGACTATTCTATGTGTGGCTTCTGACATCCATTTACTTCTCTTATCCCAAAAGACAATTAACCTTGATGCTAGTCAACCCTTACTACAGATTACAGAATTACTTGCTCATTGTGCAGATCAGTTAGATTTTTTCACTTCCGGGCAAAAAGCCCTGCAGGAGCAACATGTTCAGCAGAACCTACTATACATGAAAGACAAAGTGAAACAGTGTCTTTTACAGTGAGTGTTTCATTATTAACTGCACTAAGACACAACGACAGACTCAAAACGATTCCTGCACTGCCAACCCCCACAAAACGAAAGCAAGAAAGTTTTCAGCCATAGCCAAGATGGCCTAGTTACATAAACAAACCTTTACACCTTCTTCTGCTTCATCTATATCAAATATCTTTTTTGTTTTTTTCTTCTTTTTCTTTTGATTGAAGAAGTTTAAATCATCCAGGTCATCTGTTGCATCTAAAAACCAAGGGATTGCCAAAAAAAGAATAACTGTAGAAACCGTTTAGACAGTAAGGTTTCTATTTTACATCCAAATCTTCAAAACATTACAGTAAGACATAAGCAATGATCTGCAGTCCCTACAGATATCCTTCAGGCTTTGAAGAGGTTATTCCCCTCTACCCACACACAGCTCAGTACTATTTTACAGTTTCTGCATCTGCATTTTCTTATTTTTTAAACGCTCAATTTTTCTTTCTGCTGTACAAAAGACACTAGCAACTTTTGTTATTATAGTAGAGATGCTTGAAAAACAGGAAAAATGTAGTAGGAAGGTATAGTTTCTGTAGTCTACTGCAGGAGCCAACTTTATCAACAAACTGGTTTTAAGTTAACAGCATTCCCTGAATCGGGTCATCTTGAAATAACATTGGCCTCAATTTAAAAAGCAAGGTTATATACACAATCACAAGCTTATTTCCTGAAAGATTCTGAAGAACACTCTAGTTATCACACAGCTGTCCAAAAACTAGAAACCCTTTTAACCGTATTTCTGTTATCACACATGCTTAGTTGTTCAAATGAAAAACAGCAATAATTGTGTAATTATTGCAACAACTGTACATGGAAGACTTAGAACTTTGTGCTAACTATTTCAGGGATTCTCTTTTCATCGTCTCTTACAAAAGACCTCAAGTCAGGAAAGTGGCATTCACATAAGCCACTGGTAGCTTGCTGGATGTCTCTGGATGCGATTTCAGGCAGGAGGGAAATACACTCTCCAAACAGGCAGCAGAGTATTACTCACAAGCCTCTAAACAAACCTGGGCCCCCACATTACACACTGTGATGCCAAATTCTTGAAATGGGGCTTGTAGTCTCAAAATATAGGACTACCTCTGAGATTATCTACCTGGATTCACTTTACCTTTCTTCCTGCTGTCTTCTTCGTCTGCTTCAACATCTTTGTCTTCTGTTGGCTCTGGTTCAACTTCTTTTGTTTCTGATTGCTGAGTCTCTTCCGCTTGTGTATCCCCTCCTTCCTCATCCAACATAAAGGGCTTCTTCTTTTTCTTCTTCTTCTTGCTCATAGTAGGATCGAAAATCATCTGTAAAAGTCAAGAGTTCCTTAGCAGCATAACAACCTCCTACCACTTAATATTTATAACACCTTCAAGCTTCTCTCCATGTTCCTTCAGTTACCCAAACTGTTACTTGGCTTCAATCTCAACTAGGGATTTTTCTAGATCTGTAACAATGTAATACAAGTTATCTGACTCAACACAGTGATTACACAGGCTTTTTTAAAAATGATACAGATCTTGTCCCAGGGACTAACTGATGTGACCAACTACAAGAGAAGACTGATTGACTGTTTAGAGCTTCTGCTACGTTTCCTATGACAGTACAAGTTTCCTGCCATCTACATAGTAGTTCATCTGAAAACGTATTAAAGCTGCAATTCTTTGACAGACTAGTTACTGGCTACTTCGCCATTTTATTATCATTATGGACTCAAATTTTGAAGTAAGACTATGCAGAGCAATCACTGAACCACACTCAGCATCAGAAAAAAATTCATGCACACCTATCCCACAGAGCCTGATTATGTCAGTTACACTTTGTACTTCCACTTGTGAGACACATTAATTTCCAGATTTATTAAAAGGCAAGATTCACCAACAACTCTCTTGACAAGAATGCTCTGGACTAGGGAGAAACCTGGAAGGGGCTGGTGATACAGCAAGACCTGTATCAGCTCTCAACACTAGGAAGCAGCAAAAGTCTCATCCTTTTCCCTCACAGGTGGGAAACTGAACCTCAGAGACCAAGTGATTAAAAGTTGTTAATGAGTTCTTTAGACAGCAAAGCAGCTTAGTTAACCTAGTCTGACTGTGAAGAAGGCACTAACCCCAAGACTCACTTTTAACTTATTTATCATCTGCAGACCTGAGGTATTTAACACACGAGCTCTTCATTTTTCCAACACGGGAACGTTTCTTACTTTTTTCACTTAAGGTGCAAGTTTGACATCACAGCCATAGGTCAGTTTTGTTACATACATCTGGCCATATTTTCACACCATAGTATATATTTAATACATCAAACAACTTTAGACACTTAATGAGACTCTCCAGTTTTTCTTAGCAAATAATTGAAGTGTGTTCTATTTAACAGACAGTTAAAATTCCACATCATAAATACCCTCACTCATGAAAATACCACCACTTCACCAAAGGAGCAGTTCTCCAACTTCTTGTTTTGTTATACCCTGGAAGTTTGGTGGTTTCCCCCCCACAAAGCAATCTTTTCCTCACACTTCTTATTCTCCTACACATGATAATTCTTGCAATATCCTTCCGATTTTCTGGAACTTGTATGTTTCATAAAGGCTCTACTGAAAGGCAGTAAACTGCACACATAGGTGTTGGAAGCACAGCATCACAAAAACGTCCACATATACGGGACACTGAAGCTTGAGGCTTTCAAACTGCTGAAGTGTGTCTTTAGTTGTACACACTGCGCTAGAACAATTTTGAAAAAAGTTGTGTCAGAGGNGGGGGGAGGGGGGCAAAAAAAGAGACATCCTTCATCTTGAACCACCATAAAGCATATCTTGTATAGACACAAGAGACAGAATGCGTCTTCAGTGGTATCACACTAAACTGAAGTTAACAAACAAAGTCGCAGGAACTTTCCTTTTTTTTTTTTTCAGCATTAAAACTACGTAGCTGGCCTTGTACTGCTCTGAAGGTTCACTCCATCCTGTCAGGTCAAGCCAAGCTTCTGCAAACCTAAGACCTAGTTATAACATGCTAACTGCTCTCAGGAAACTAACGTAAGAGTTCCACAACCTGAGGAGGTGGTCTATGCCCAAAATATTTTGTTCATCAAGGGCTTCAATGAAAACTAAGCAGCAGTCTCCAGTCACACACGCTTTAACAAATCAGGATATAAACTAACGAGCCTGATAGCCAGGCTATTCTGTGTTTTGCATTTCTGAACTAGATATTTTAGAAATCTTTATTCCTTTTCTCTATTCAGTATGTTTGATTAGTCGAAGCCTTATGGCACCACTTAAGTACTGAAAAACTCTACCAAGTTGCAGGTTCTCTAACAGAAGGGACTGCAGGCCTCAGCCCAAACACACCAAGCCCTGTGCTTTTCTGTGTAGAAATGGTTATAAATTTCCATCCCTTTTCTGCTCTCAGAGACAAATTCCCATATGAGGTTTTCTCTTCTGTAGACCACACAGTTCTTTCTCACGTCCAGCTCAATATATTTACTCCTTATTTCAAATGCCTACGCAGTCACAATCCTGACTTACAGAAAAAGAGAAAGTGAAAGAATAGAGGGGGGAAAACAGAGGCAGCAGAGATTCATAGTCTGAACGCAACTCTCAAGACAGAAACCAGTATTACTTTAAACTGCTGCGACAGTGGCAAATGCTGCAGATTCTAATAGAGGTCACAAATAAATCCCATTTTGTTAGTCTGAATAAACACAGGCACGTCTACGAAGCAGACAGCAACTGTGCACTGATAAAGTTACTTCAGGTATCCTTACACTACACTGAGCTGATGTCTACAATGGCGTGCAAAATTATGAAGACCAACCTGCACCTAAACCCTCTGGCTGCTCAAAACACAGCATCCTCTAATATANCTCATAGTAGGATCGAAAATCATCTGTAAAAGTCAAGAGTTCCTTAGCAGCATAACAACCTCCTACCACTTAATATTTATAACACCTTCAAGCTTCTCTCCATGTTCCTTCAGTTACCCAAACTGTTACTTGGCTTCAATCTCAACTAGGGATTTTTCTAGATCTGTAACAATGTAATACAAGTTATCTGACTCAACACAGTGATTACACAGGCTTTTTTAAAAATGATACAGATCTTGTCCCAGGGACTAACTGATGTGACCAACTACAAGAGAAGACTGATTGACTGTTTAGAGCTTCTGCTACGTTTCCTATGACAGTACAAGTTTCCTGCCATCTACATAGTAGTTCATCTGAAAACGTATTAAAGCTGCAATTCTTTGACAGACTAGTTACTGGCTACTTCGCCATTTTATTATCATTATGGACTCAAATTTTGAAGTAAGACTATGCAGAGCAATCACTGAACCACACTCAGCATCAGAAAAAAATTCATGCACACCTATCCCACAGAGCCTGATTATGTCAGTTACACTTTGTACTTCCACTTGTGAGACACACTAATTTCCAGATTTATTAAAAGGCAAGATTCACCAACAACTCTCTTGACAAGAATGCTCTGGACTAGGGAGAAACCTGGAAGGGGCTGGTGATACAGCAAGACCTGTATCAGCTCTCAACACTAGGAAGCAGCAAAAGTCTCATCCTTTTCCCTCACAGGTGGGAAACTGAACCTCAGAGACCAAGTGATTAAAAGTTGTTAATGAGTTCTTTAGACAGCAAAGCAGCTTAGTTAACCTAGTCTGACTGTGAAGAAGGCACTAACCCCAAGACTCACTTTTAACTTATTTATCATCTGCAGACCTGAGGTATTTAACACACGAGCTCTTCATTTTTCCAACACGGGAACGTTTCTTACTTTTTTCACTTAAGGTGCAAGTTTGACATCACAGCCATAGGTCAGTTTTGTTACATACATCTGGCCATATTTTCACACCATAGTATATATTTAATACATCAAACAACTTTAGACACTTAATGAGACTCTCCAGTTTTTCTTAGCAAATAATTGAAGTGTGTTCTATTTAACAGACAGTTAAAATTCCACATCATAAATACCCTCACTCATGAAAATACCACCACTTCACCAAAGGAGCAGTTCTCCAACTTCTTGTTTTGTTATACCCTGGAAGTTTGGTGGTTTCCCCCCCACAAAGCAATCTTTTCCTCACACTTCTTATTCTCCTACACATGATAATTCTTGCAATATCCTTCCGATTTTCTGGAACTTGTATGTTTCATAAAGGCTCTACTGAAAGGCAGTAAACTGCACACATAGGTGTTGGAAGCACAGCATCACAAAAACGTCCACATATACGGGACACTGAAGCTTGAGGCTTTCAAACTGCTGAAGTGTGTCTTTAGTTGTACACACTGCGCTAGAACAATTTTGAAAAAAGTTGTGTCAGAGGGCCTCCCTCTAATGCTTCGACAGACACATGTATGAATCATGCTCTTGTAACACACAGTAATCAAAGAATGTGCACAACCGGTTACACTGTCTGCCGGCTTCCTCTTGGAACCTCCCATCTGCTGAAACAGAAGGAAATCTGCCCGCACCGGCAAGAGTCCACAGCTTTGGGAACAAGCACACAAACACCATTTTCGAGACCGTGACTCATTTCAATGAAGGAGCTCTGCAAGAATCTGAAGAGTTTTCTATCTTCTCCCATGATTAAACAAAAAGAAAATTATGCTTAAATCGGATGTATTAATTTCTAAGAAGGAACCAACCCACCTGCCCCA
>VWZL01004843.1:119423-244745 GCA_013396915.1 Stercorarius parasiticus
ACCCAGGATATGGAGAAGGCTGAGATACTGAATGACTTTTTTGCCTCAGTCTTCACCGGCAAGTGTTCTAGCCACACTGCCCAAGTCACAGAAGACCGTGAGAATGAAGAACCACCCACTGTAGGAGAAGACCAGGTTCAAGACCATCTAAGGAACCTGGAGGTGCACAAGTCCATGGGACCTGATGAGATTCATCCCCAGGGCCTGAGGAAACTGACAGACAAAGTTCCTAAGCCACTGTTCATCATATTCAAGAAGTCGTGGCAGTCCATTGAAGTTCCCACTGACAGGAAAAGGGGAAACATAACCCCCATCTTTAAAAAGGGAAAAAAGGAGGACCCGGGGAACTACAGACTGGTCAGTCTCACCTCTGTGCCCGGCAAGATCATGGAGCAGATCCTCCTGGAATCTCTGCTAAGGCACATGGAAAACAAAGGGGTGATTGGTGACAGCCAACATCACTTCACTAAGGGCAAATCGTACCTGGCAAATTTGATGGCCTTCTACGATGGCATTACAGCGTTGGTGGATAAGGGAAGAGCAACTGATGTCATCCACCGGGACTTGTGCAAAGCATTTGACACTGTGCCACGCAACATCCTGGTCTGTGAATTGGAGACATATGGATTTGACGCATGGACCACTTGGTGGATAAGGAATTGGCTGAATGGCCATACTCAGAGTTGGTGTCAGTGGCTTGATGTTCAAGTGGTGACCAGTAACAAGTGGCGTTCCTCAGGGGTCGATACTGGGACTGTTACTGTTTAACATCTTTGTTGGCAACATGGATGTTGGGGTTGAGTGCACCCTCAGCAGGTTTGGTGATGACACCAAGCTGTGTGGTGCAGTCGACACACTGGAGGGAAGGGATGCCATCCAGACAGACCTGGACAGGCTTGAGAGGTGGGCCTCTGCAAACCTCATAAAGTTCAATAAGGCCAAGTGCAAGGTCCTGCACCTGGGTCGGAGCAATCCCAAACTCAAATACAGGTTGGGTGGAGAATGGATTGAGAGTAGCCCTGAGGAGAAGGACTTGGGGGAGTTGGTTGATGAGAAGCTCAACATGAGCTGCCAACGTGCACTCACAGGCCAGAAAGCCCCTGGCATCCTGGGCTGCATACCCAGCAGCGTAGCCAGCAGGGCAAGGGGGGGGAATCTGCCCCTCTGCTCTGCTCTGGGGAGACCCCCCTGCATTGCTGCCTCCAGCTCTGGGGCCACCAACAGCAGAAGGACAGGGACCTGTTGGAGCGGGGCCAAAGGAGGCCACGGAGATGCTGGGAGGACTGGAGCCCCTCTGCTGTGAGGACAGGCTGAGAGAGTTGGGGGGGTTCAGCCTGGAGAAGAGAAGGCTCCGGGGAGACCTTAGAGCCCCTTCCAGTCCCTAAAGGGGCCCCAGGAGAGATGTGGAGGGACTCTTGATCGGGGAGGGGAGCCATAGGACAAGGGGTAACGGTTTTAAACTGAGAGGGGAGATTTAGATTAGATATCAGGAAGAAATTCTTTGCTGTGAGGGTGGTGAGACCCTGGCCCAGGTTGCCCAGAGAAGCTGTGGCTGCCCCATCCCTGGAGGTGTTCAAGGCCAGGTTAGATGGGGCTTTGAGCAACCTGTTCTAGTGGGAGGTGTCTCTGCCCAGAGTAGGGGGTTGGAATGAGATGAGCTTTAAGGTCTGTTACAACCCAAACCCCGTTCTATGATTCTATGATAAAATGTACCAGTCAGACTAAGTAACTAGTATCAGCATAAGCTGTACAAATAGAAGTGTGCAGTAGGCTGTGGTAGAAAACGGATTAGTAAAAGTGCTGTTCAGTCTTTTTTTAATTAGCACATTATTGTACAAGCTAGGAAAGGTTTTCAAACACTGAAGCAGTTAGCTGGGTTAAGTTACGCTGTGCAACACATCCACATTCCTAAATGGGATTCTGCATAGTCATGGTTGAAAAATGGAGGTCCAGTGTTTTTCACAGTTTTCTGATTCTCGATACGCAGTTAAAAAAAATAAATAAAAAAATATGCTGTTCTAGGCATATCATGGCATTGCTTACAGAAAAGTTATAAAGTTGCTGTTGCCTCCAACATCCTGAAGTTCAGTTTCTGGCCTTAAATTGAAGTTAATTTTTGTCAATCTGGCAGTAAGGATCTGATTTGATTCTGTGAATTATTTAAGAATCAAAAAGCCCAAACTAATATTTGATTCCTTGATCTTATTTTCAAATGTTAATATAACAAAACCAAGCTGGAAATACCCTTCCTTCAGAAGCCTGGAAAGACTATTCAATCAATAAAGATCTGTATATCTGGAAGGCTGACAGGCATCCATGTAAAAGCAAATGCCTTGGCTTAATGGTGACAGCAAATCCACAGTGAGGATCAGAGCCATTCAGTAAATTACATAAGAGCTGATTTGAGTAATGTGGGAATGGCTTCATTAGTCACACTTTTTGATAGACTGCAGTGCTCTGGCAGTCACTGTCATGGACAATCAAAAAAAAAGACTCCTAAGATGCCCTGCGTGAATGCACATAACATCATACCATCTCAAATAGACAGTAATATAGACCTTTTGCTTCACACAATAACTTAACTGGTCCTGCCAGCAAATAATGCTGCCACTATGATGCTGTTGGTGCCCATGGAAAGCAGGGAAAGATTATATGAGTGCTTTTCAATGGGGCGGCACACCTGTTGTGACAATTCCTGGGTCTAAATCCTTCCTCACATTGCTCTTTGGCCTTTAGAAACATGGACCCAGAAGGAAACACTTGGGCTCTGAGGTGTTGATGGCATTGAGGCCATCTTGAAAGGCCTTCAGATGCCTTGCAGAAGAGGAAGCAGCACAGCACTCTCTGGGCTTTGTATCCCAACTTGGCCTTACTTCTCTGTACAATACAGAGAAAATGACCTGATGCTGGAGCTGGTGGGACCCTGAGCCCCCAGTTAGATGTCCAGTCTCCCAACACAGTGCACAAGCAGAGCAGGAGCCTTGCAACCCAGCCAACACAATGTGACCAGAGGGCAGCAGCCCTGTCCCCCAACAAACGTAGAGCCCGAGCACTCAGGCTGTGGGAAAGCAAATGGTCTCTGTTGCATTTCTTCCTCCAGAGAACAGAGTTGAACTTTCATCACCCATTGCTTCAGTGCACACCTTAGTCATGGGGGGCAAAATGGGCAGCAGGGTGTTCTGTGGCTTCCTTTGAAGCCGCTCTACGTTGCATAAAACAATGGAACCATCCAAGCAGAGGTGGTTGTTCTGAGGTCTCCAAGGAAAATGCTTTCACCACTGGCCATCTCTCTCAGTCCCTCTGGCTCAGCAAGTGCTGAGACTCTCTGTGATCGTGGATGTGCTGCAGAAATACGAGTGGCATGGGAAAAGTTCACTGGTGGAAACTTGGGCAGGGCTTAAGCAAGGTTTGAAGGCTCTCAGGACTGTTGACATTTTGTTTTGCCCCAGGCTATGACAAGACATTAAGTGCCCAATTCCCATTAATTTCAGAGACTTGAATATCGTTGGGATCTCAGGCCTTTGCTTCTGTGCTTTTTCCTTACCACCTTCTCTGTCCGTAGGAGTTATGAATGCGCTGGAAGAGAGCCTGTTCCTAAGCACGTGTGTAGGTTGTGCTTATCACTGCAGAACCTGTTGGTGCTGTACAGCTCCTGTCGCATATACACCACAGTGGTCAGCCTTCCTTGAGAACGAACTCTGACAAATGGGCAGTTGTTTAAAAAAAATGGAAGTAATCATTTTTTGAGTTATCCAAGAATTCAGATAGATCTAAGGGGGGTAAAGGTGCTGAAAATGTGAAAAATAGCTTTGTAGAACAGACAGATGATTCATCTGGGCAGTGAAACAGGATAAATGTGTCTCACATGAAGATCAGACATGTCTTTCTTTACAAACAATAATATTTTTAGATTGTTAGCTGCATGAAATTGCCTTACGAGCCCTAATTTCAGGCCAACCTGTCTTCAAGATATTCAGAAAATTAAAAAATATGTTGGTCCCAGAATGCTGCTTCTGTTTCTTAGAATCAGCATGAAAAGAAAGTCACAAAGAAGATTGTTTACAGCCTGAGCATGCAGGGCACAGCTATGGTTAAAGTCTGGGATAAGAGAAATAACGCTTGATTTGATCTAGACATAGCCGAGTTGCTAAACCTAGTGCTTTTACAATATGCTAGTCTTTGGGAGCCCGCAGCAATTTCCTTGCCTGTTATCACCAGAGAGACAAAAGTCAACAGGAGCTAAAAACCTGGGGGGTTATACACAAGCCTATACTTTTGCATGAAAACAGAGAAAGATTTCCCAGAGCACTCTCCATAAGGACAACCATGGCTGTGTGTGCTTTGCTCTGCGCACATCTGGCAGAACAAAATTTCCGCACCAAACACAGCCAGGAAGCCGTTGAGCTTTCCCTCATGGACTATTCAGGCTACTTAAGCACACGTGCATTGGGCTTGACCTGGGAGGTAATGGATCTCCAACCCATTGGGCGCTGGGCCACTCCTACAGCTGAAATCATGTCATTTTGATAGCACTAATTGTAGGTATGATCCCTTGAGGAGGGAATGGCAAAGGTAACCTCCTGTCTCCTTCCCTCTGTCATCTTTACATGCTCTCACAGCAGAAGGTTCTATGCAGTCAGCTCAGTGACTGGTGCTTTTACAGAAGGAAAAGACCAAAACTATTTCCCAGCTCCATGTCTGAAGCAAGCTCCATATCAAGCAAGCATCAATCCTCCCTTTCCCTCATCTATACTATGTAGTATGTGTGTAAGTCCAGAACTAGCCCTATTTAACTGCTGAAGCTAACCTCCCCTCCCAGCAAGGGACATGGCAAGTAAGTGTGGCTCTGGCTGGTGCTTCTCCAGCCTCTGCAGATGATGGACATGTGCCTAATACAGTTGCTGAGAAAATATTCTGTATTACAGCAATAAACCAAACAGAAAACAGATTACCTGACACAAAGAAAAAAATATGAAGAAAGGCACAAATGAGACAACTCTAAAAAAAAGAAAAAAAGGAAAGAAATAAAGTAATTAGCAACATCCTTGTGGGAACTGAACCAGAGGAGGAGATAGTCTTGCCAGTGGCTATGGGGTGCCCTACGAAGGGAAAGGCTAAGGTTTTACATAGCCCAGCGTTTCTGGCCACCCATCTAATGTTTTTTGTCTTTGAACTACAAACACAAAACTAAACACAAATTAGTTCCCAGCCCTGTCTGGGTTTGAACATAAGGATGCAGGTTCAGAAAAGAAACCCATTAGGTGGAAAGGGGAACCAGGCACTCCTTTCCCTGCATCTGTCAGTAGCAGCACAATCTCCACACTGCAGCTGTCTGGAAAACCCTGGACTCTCAAAGAGTAGTTTGAAGTTTCCCACAAATGTTTTTTTAACAGTAAAAAAACCCCATGAAATTCTTAACAAGTAAGCATCTGCCTTGGTATTGAATAGTTTTGTTTGTTTTGAGCCAAGTGAGAAAGAAAACAGAACTCAGGAGCCCAAGTTTCAGGAGAGGAAAACATACTTTTCCTGGGAACGCCCTGGTCTTGATCTATAGCCATATGAAGGCACAGAGAAAGCAGCTGAAACATGCCTGGAGATTTATGAAGCTTTGACTCACACTCAACTGCTTTGCTGCACACCACACTAATACCCTCATTTTGTGGCATTTTCCACTCCACACAATAGATTTTAAACTTTCAGTCCTGTGTTAGCATAAGAATTCAAGCATCAGGAAGACTTACCCATCCCCATCCACATCCTCAAAATGATCAAGCTTTTTAGCGACTAAAATTTGCTCTAAGAGGCTCTGAGGTTTGCCCTTCTGAAAGGCAGCGTGCTCTGAAGGGTCTATAAGCACCCTTGAGGGCGTGTTTTATTTTTTCTGAGTTCCCAAGTTAGGGTGCAACAGTCACGACCAAGGCTGGACTGAAGCCTTGCAGAAAGAGGGTGTTTATTTGAAATGCTCTGAAATGAATTGGTCCAGGAGGTTGGTTTGAATCAACCCCTGGTGAAGGGACAGATTTTGGCTTGGTGAAGAGGCTGTCTATGATGAAAGCCTTTCTCCAGAGAAAGCCCAGGGGACACAGCCTGTCTTTCAGGAATTCCAGCAGGTGTGTTCATCTTACTGTTTTAACCATTTTCTCCCTGACCCGTGAGCAGCAGCGCTGGAGAAGGAATAAAATCCCTTTCCACATACCTCTTTCCCCTGTAAAGCTTACCAGGAGTCAGGAACCCCATGCACTAAAGCGTCATGGACTATTTCCCTTCAGTTCCATTGCCTGTCAGAACATATGTTCCACAGCTTTGCTGCCACAGACACTGGTTTTGTGGCTATTGTTCTGCTTTTGATTATACATTGCTCCCAAACCACAGGCTGGAGAGCCATGGGATCCTGATGTTCAACAGTTCCCTGCTGCTTGCAGAGACTCCCTTTGAGCCTCCAACATGGAGTGAGTCCTGCCCTGCTTCAGAAGAAAACGGAGATCATTTTCTAAGCTTGGTAGCAGTTGCTGCCACAGTTCGAGTGGATGAGGTTAACACAGATTTGTGCTGTAACTCAAGGGCACAGACACCGGGCAGAAGATAATGGAGCGCACAGCAGAGCAAGTGCTCAGCAGGGAGCTGTTTAGAAAGAGGTATCTGAGAAGGACAGAAGCTCCTGGTGTCTGTTCTGTACAGGAGGAGCTGGGAATCCCTATCTGAAAGGTTTCACCAACAAGTTGACTCAAATCTCTTGCCTCTTGCAGTAAGCAGTCTGCCATCCCAGTTGCCAGGAGGGGAGAAAATTCAGTTCAGGGTCTATTGTTATCAGTCTCTTATTCCAGAAGAAACAGACAGTTCTCTGTTTCATGACCAAATTTATGACTTCTGTTATAGCCACAGCAGTGAATAAACCAAACCACAGTAAATGGTAGGGATTAGTAACCAATGACAATGATAAATACATACATAAGTCATGTTTAGCTCATCAGATCACTGGTAGCTTCTGAGAAGTATATTTCTTTTGTCTCTGACTCTTGCCTTTCCCTTGCACATCCCTCTCTTTTAAACACAATCTGGAACTTTCCCCTGCCTGCAGAGATGAACAAGCATGTGGTGGGTTGACCCTGGCTGGAGGCCAGGTGCCCACCAAGTCACTTGGAAGTGCCCAAGACTGCATCTATGTGGAGCAACCCATAAGGTAATTCATTAGATCGATTCCCTCATGCTTATGGCTTTTTCACAATGTGGTCTCTGCAAACATGTAGGAAGACATGTTCGCCTGTGCAAACCTCATGAAGTTCAACAAGGTCCTGCACCTGGGTCAGGGCAATCTCAAGCACAAACATGGCCTGGGCAGAGAATGGATTGAGAGCAGGCCTGAGGAGAAGGACCTGGGGGTGTTGGTTGATGAGAAGCTCAACATGAGCCGGCAATGTGCGTCTGCAGCCCAGAAAGCCCCCACACCCTGGGCTGCATACCCAGCAGCGTAGCCAGCAGGTGGGATTCTGCCCCTCTGCTCTGCTCTGGGGAGACCCCCCTGCATTGCTGCCTCCAGCTCTGGGGCCACCAACAGCAGAAGGACAGGGACCTGTTGGAGCGGGGCCAAAGGAGGCCACGGAGATGCTGGGAGGACTGGAGCCCCTCTGCTGTGAGGACAGGCTGAGAGAGTTGGGGGGGTTCAGCCTGGAGAAGAGAAGGCTCCGGGGAGACCTTAGAGCCCCTTCCAGTCCCTAAAGGGGCCCCAGGAGAGATGTGGAGGGACTCTTGATCAGGGAGGGGAGCCATAGGACAAGGGGGAACGGTTTTAAACTGAAAGAGGGGAGATTTAGATGAGATGTTAGGAAGAAATTCTTTGCTGTGAGGGTGGTGAGACCCTGGCCCAGGTTGCCCAGAGAAGCTGTGGCTGCCCCATCCCTGGAGGTGTTCAAGGCCAGGTTGGATGGGGCTTTGAGCAACCTGTTCTAGTGGGAGGTGTCTCTGCCCGGAGTAGGGGGTTGGAATGAGATGAGCTCTAAGGTCCCTTCCAACTCTCACCATTCTATGATTCTGTGAAGATGATTCCTGCCCCGAGAGGTGTAGGAACAAAGCTGTAGAGTCATTCTGACCATTTTCTCTTTGGGGATGCATTCTGTGCTTTCAGTCATGTGTTTCATTCAGGTTCGATCCACAGGCATAAATCCCGGAGCGTGGCAGCAGCTTTGAACCTGAAGCGATGGGTCCATCGCAGGGCATTGGCCAGAGCTCAGATTAACACAAGCTTCTCAGAAGGCAAGACAGGCATTCTGCTCCCACAGCCCTTGGCAGCTCCCAGGGCTCAGAGTATAGCTAGTTCAGTCTCTGCTCAGTCCAAGTACCTTCCTGCCATCCACCTGCTCTACCTGAACTGTCAAAAGGAAACTGCTCTACCTGAACTGTCAAAAGGAAAAACGTTCTGATGATTGCTGTGATTTTGTAATACACGGTGAGTTAAGAAAATCTAGATCAAGAGTTATATTCTGTCTGAACAGGCAACATCAGAAAGATTCTTCCTGGAGAATCTACAACAAAGTCTTCTAACATCACGAAATAAAAGTCCTCTTTTACAGAAATAATTGGAGCCATCTTGTTGCAAGTAACCTGAACTTGAAATGAAAGTAGAAATGACATCCTGATCACATATGTCCCTGGAGAACTTCAACTTGCAGGCAGGAAACAAATGCTGTCTACAATTTAAACCAATAGCATGTTTTCTTAAAAACGTAGCTCCTTCCCACACACTTGCCACCAATATTAATTTTTAAACCTCAGTATAAAAAATTGCAGCTCAATGTAGTTCTACAGGGGATCTGAGAATTCCCAGCAAGTGGTATTCATCATCTGGTAATGAAATCAATACCCAATTTTTTTTCAAAGGAACATTTTTCACTTCCTTTTGTTTCCTTTGGCCTCACAAAATAACTTCTTGCTATATCTCTTTAGTACATATATCATGTAATTTTCATGAGGTTTATGTGCAACTCAGAGTCTTTGCAGAAAAATGAAAGGCATAACTGTTTAAGGAAAACTGGAGATACTTTAAGCTCAGCCGTACACTTCCCATATTCTGAAACTACTAACACTGCCTGAAAGGCAGAGACTTGGCCCATTTCCAGAGCAGTATTTCTACCAGTAATAGGTTGTATCAGTGCAACACTCCCCGTTGTATGTTTTCTTACAAATGGGTCAATTCAAACAGGATACCCGCAATAACAAGTTATTTTGATGGTCTGTAACAGCCATCACACTGGTCAACCATGAAGATCAATAACCATCCATGTGGTCCTTAGCCACTAATGGAGCATTACCTAGTTCTGCCTCAAAATTTTATCTTTTGATTTGTTTTATCATTTCCGTATTACAATATATAGGCATTTCAGAGGGTGCTTTTATGAATAACAAAGATACACACTTAAACTAGGAAACTAGACGCGAGTAATTTAGGGTACGGCAGCAAGTGGCCATATCTGCTAAGCTGGTTCACTAGATCACATCCACCCAATTGCAGTAACTCTGTGTTAAGCGTTTAGCCAATGGTAAGTTTGAAGTGATGCACTTTAGCTGAACAGTCTTCAATGGGGGATGAAGAAAGGCAGCATCCATCATGGGTAAAGAGCGTGCACACAATAGTCACTGTGACTCAGTGATACAGTTCGGGGTAGCCTGCTTGCAGAGTTAACTGCTTCAATTCATGCTGCACGGAAAACAAGGTCTGAGAGGGGGTGGGGGGGGGGGGAAAAAGATGCTTACTGTTGTTAAAGAGTCTTTCCAAACTCTTTACATCTCTTTTTTTGAGGTTGTTTTATTTTTTTTAAGACTTTCTCTCACTTACTAGCATGTCACCCAGTTATTAGATATGGCAAGTGCTTTCATTCCCTGCAGCATTTGATCCAGGTTGCTTTTAAATACAACAAATTGTAATATTTTAAACCTAAATAGGCACCTTGTCATTTCAGGAAGTTATTCTTGGAAGAAATATAGTTTGGGAAATGCCATTCTCCTTGACAGTTTTGTCTATATATCTGTTTACTTAGAAACTGATCCCCTTTGAGCTGGCAGATTTACAGACTCTCCCCCGATATTGGTCTTTCAGGAAAGCAACTGTCAGCTGGCTCAAATTCTGCAGGTTTCACTGTCCCCTTTTGGTTTACAATTCTGCCTGACATGGGGTCTGCCACTCTTTAAGATATTTAAAGCCTAAGCAACCTGTTGCTCATCATGGGTTTGCAGAGACGCACCAGAGCCTGACCCCTCGCAGGTAGGAACCAGCTCGGTTTATCCAGACTGGTGTCTTCATCTCTGCTCAGCCCTCACAGACAGAGCATCACCCCTTCTCCTGCATTTTCTAGTGCCAGTTTATCTTGTGCTAACTATCCAACAGCACTTCTCTGTTTTAAGAATTCAACTCAAAACCAAGCTGCACCTTCACAAATAGAGAAAAAATGGGAAGAAGCTGCTACTTTAAACTTGCCAAAGATTTAGAAGTACCTTCTTCGAGTTTGTTTTGAGATTAATCTCATGTTATATTCCTATGATGCTGTGGCAGCAACTAAGTATTTTCAGCAGCTCTGCTATGTCTTTGTATTGTACTTCACCAGATTCTTGTGAAAAGCCCAGGATGTTAAGTGCTGAAATGACACTTTTTTCCAAGTGGTTACAGAAATACAGACCACTGCAGAGCTGCATCCTCTATGGAAGTTGTGCAGGAATAACATTCAGGCTTCAGTACATATTGCCAAATCTCTTTGCGGGAAACCATACGTGTTGCCACATATAGACATTTAATCTTTCTTCTTATTTTATATTTCCTTCCTTGTGGTGTGTTGGCCCTGTCTGGACTCCAGGTGCCCACCAAACATCCTCTGTCACTCCCCTTCCTCAGCTGGACCGGCGGGGAAAATACAATGAAAGGTTCGTGGCTCGAGGTAGGGACAGGGAGGTTACTCAGCAATTACAGTCATGGGCAAAACAGACTTGACTTGGGAAATTCTTCTAATTTATTACCAATGAAATCAGAGTAGGGTAATAAGAAATAAAAACTAAATCTTAAAACACCTTCCCCCCCTCCCCCCCTTCTTCCCAGGCTCAACTTCATTCCCGATTTCTCTACCTCCTCCTCCCGTATGGCGCAGGGAGACAGGGAATGGGGGCTGTGGGCCGTTCATCACATGTTGTCTGTGGTGCTCCTTCCTCCTCACACTCTTCCCCTGTTCCAGCGTGGGGTCCCTCCTATGGGATACAATCCTCCACCAACTTCTCCAACATGACTCCTTCCCATGGGCTGCAGTTCATGAACTGCTCCAGCGTAGGTCCTCCACGGGGTCACAAGTCCTGCCAGGAGCTTGCTCCAGCATGGGCTTCTCACAGGATCACAGCTTCCTTCAGGGAACATCCATCTGCTCTGGCATGAGGTTCTCCATGGGCTGCAGGTGGATGTCTGCTCCACCGTGGACCTCCATAGGCTGCAGGTGAATCTCTGCTCCGGTGCCTGGAGCACCTCCTCCCCCTCCTTCTCCACTGATCAGTGTCTGCAGGGCTGTTTCACACATTTTCTCACTCCTCTCTCTGGCTGCTGTTGTGCAACAGTCTTTTCCCTTTCTTAAATATGTTGTCACAGAGGTGCTACCACCATCACTGATGGGTTCAGCCTTGGCCAGTGGCAGGTCCGTCTTGGAGCGGCTGGTGTTGGCTCTGTCAGACATGGGGGAAGCTTCTAGCAGCTTCTCGCAGAAGCCACCCCCATAGTCCCCCTGCTACCAAAACCTTGCCACCCAAACCCAGTACAATCCTTGACACCAGTTTCCGCTGTTTTGATTTTTTCCAAGGGGCAGTTAAGACAGCAAACCAAACAATAGCAATACTTTTCCCAGAAATGCAGCCGAGTGCAGAACAATACTTTTCAACACCCACTAAACAAAGAGACTGTCATGGGGTGTCATCTTTAACCTTAACCTCAAAGCAAATCAAAACCAAAGCTCAAGAGAGCCTGATCTCTCTATCTCTCCCTCCCCAGGAGCCCCTGGTCTGCAGGACAGGAAAGAGGAGGGGAACCAAAAAGCAGCTTTTTGCAATTTAAAGGGATGTTGTGATTTACCCACTTTATAAGTGAGCTAGGAGCAGTCGCAGCCTCATAGATTAGCCACAACAGTTCACAGATGAGTTACTCATCATGAGCCATCTCCTCCACGGAGGCCACCGTGCTGGTCTCTTGCCCGGCAGCAGACCCACCAACCATCCAGCTGAGCAAAGCTGCAGTATTTGCACTTTACAAAGGAAAACAGATGAAACCGCTCTGCTCTCGGGGGCCTGTGCAGAGTTTAAGCTCAAAAGGAGAGAGGCAAAACAGACTGAGAAGCAGCACTCACCCTTTTGCTTTGTGGGCTTCGCTCTTTAGCGATATTTCTCAGGCTGGTGTGGAGACCTCTCTGAGGCAGAACACGACCCCTGCAAGAAAAAACATCTTATTTATCATAGGATCTCTGCTGTCATGAGCAATTAAGGTAGCAAAATTAAGCATGTCTTTTAAAACTTGTTCGTTTTTATTATTCCAGTGTAGCCCAATAAAGTCTGTATCTCCATAAACAGGACCATTACGGTTCATTAGAAAAACGTTTAGTAGCTGTTATCTGTCTTTGAGAATCACGTACTTTGCCCTAGCTTTAGGAGATTTCTTCTTTATCTCCCAGCAGAGTAGAAAATCTTGCAGTTGGCTTGGTACTAGGGAAAATGGGAACCTTTCTTGTGATGACAGGGAACTGTGTGACACTTTGTTGCTATAGGGGCTAGAAAATATTTTCCAAGCTCTGTTGGCTACTTCTCATTTTATTTTCTTTTCACATCTCTCAAACCAGGTCTTAACTTATAGCTTATTTCATTATTTTAGCATTCTTTACATTCATGTATTCACATACAGGTGCACTTACGTACAGCTACAGTGAAATATATGTCATTTACTATTGGGTATGCAGGCAAGGCTTATGTCTTTGACCCAAGGAATGTGTTCTTTTTGCCCATATAGTTTGTCTTGAGGAAATTGCCTGACCATAATACAGTGCCCCTTCAGAGCTGTGCTCTGCCCATTGCTACAGATCCTCTCACTTTGTGTATCTTTCTTCCATCTTGCCTGTTTGTCACTCCACAGTAGCTGGGAATGCTTTTGCTTAAGACACCAAAACATGAGTTCCTTGTAATCACAAATTGCCCTGTGCCTCTGGCATATCTGTTTCTCCACTGAAGGGATGCCTTGCCCGGTAACTTCTTTCCATAAGGCACATCACATCAGTTTTAGGAGCTAGTTCAGCTTTACTGTTGCAATGGCTCGGGCACAACTGTGTGATGGAAATTAACTGTTGTCCCCAGGTGAAACACAGGAACCCCGTTCCAGCAGGCTGAGGCACAATGAGGTGCACCAATCTCTGAAACCCTGTCTTTTGTCTCATGTGACAGTATCTGCTGGACCTTTCAGTTCCCATGATTCTGCACAGTAGACTCTACTAAGAAGATATAATGTGGTGGAGCGGAATTCCCCTCTAATCTCTGTCTGCCTTTACCTTTGATCATGAGATTATTTTAAATGTAGGAACTAAAATAAGGGACTATTAACATATACTAAACCAACAGCTCAAACTGTGCGTAAACCAACCATAAGCTGAACTATAGCCCACAGAAACAAACAGAAAGCCTCCATTTGCCTTTAGGGGCTTTAGATCAGATCGTGGAACCAATTCTGCTGGATCACACTGCATCTGAGACCATCAGATATACTCATGGTCTCATAGTTCTTCTCAAAGACTCTCTCCTTCTCAAATGCCGTCTCAGAATGATGGTATTTCCCATGTTCTGCACTTGGACTCACAGATTTAATTAAGTCAACAGAACTGGACCAGCATTTGCAGGCTGAGATGACAAGATTGCACTGAAAGCAGTACAACAAATCCCAGCAGCAACAAGCTTCGGCTTCTGCCCTGAGAGCCACATTCATACACCTGCAGCTGCCAAGCCACGTGGCTGGTGCATGGACTCGGCAGTACACTAACCTTACCAGAGTTATTTATTCATTAAAGAACAGCTGAGTTTTGCAAAGGCCTATGATTGAAGCACTGGTTTGGGATTCCTGGAATAAGCTGTGCTATTGACTCTCTCTGGGAGACTGTCCAAATGAGTTAGGATTAGGTTCACAGCAGCCTTGAGGAAAAGCCTGGCAGCTTGCTGGAAACCAAAACCATGAGTCATTCGTCTGAGATGCCCAGTGTAATGGATCAGGGCAGCCAAATGGGCCAGAGCTTCAAAACCTGAACAAGGACTGTGGGAGCAGCATCCTTAGAGGGAGCAACAAGGTGATCAGGGAAAGAAAAATCTTTGTGCTTTTCCAAATCTCTCCTCCAGTTTGCGGCTTGGTTGACCCATAAACGTGTTTTAATACTTAGCTGCTGCATTTCAGACAACTACTTTGTCCAGGAAGAAAGCCCAAACATTGTGTTAACAATTGCAATCCCATTCTCCCCGAGCATACCAAAGAGAGTCTGAGTTTGTACTTAATAGCTCTGCTAAATGCCTCCCCATGTCAGGGCATGAGTCTGTGCAGCTTTGAGTACAGAGCATCACATGTCAAACCTACCATGGGAACACTGGAGTGCAACGCTGCCCGGAGTTGTGCATCCTTAGTCCCTACCATTCACCCCTATGGAAATTTGAGGGGCTTATCCTCAAGATCAACAGAAAAAACATGCATAAAATGGGTGGGGTGGCACCAAAAGGCTTTGGATGTCCCTTCCTTTTCAGGCCAGTATGTGCATCTCTTGATAAGACTAGGAGAAGGTGCTTGGCAATGGCACTGCTGGTCTTCACTGTGCAGACTCAGCAATCCCAAAAGGTTTAGGAGAAATATTATTTCTTTACTCAACATGGAGTTTTTCTAGATGCATCTAGGTGATGCCTTCCTCAGCCATTTTTCATATTCCTCACATTTTTGTCTTATGTTCCTTCATTTTTTTCTTTTTGCTTCATGGCTTGTACTTTGAACATTCCGGCTCCTCCATTAGCTTTTACATAATCTATCATAAACACCATGTATATAATTCTAATCTGCAACACTGAAGAGGATCAAGTACCTCCCAGGTTGCAGTCATAACCCTGGCTTTGCTTTAAAGGACAGGAACAAGGGTGACATCCCCTACTTGCAGGGTAGGAGATGGAACCAGAAGACACATCTGCCCTGGACAAAGGGCTTTGGTTTTCTTTGCCAAAAAATGTAACCTTCAAAAGGAAGGCTTCAGAAGAGAGATCTTGGAGACAGAAAATAACACGCTTAAGGAAACTCTAAATATAGTGAGAGGAAGCCAGAAACAGGAATGACAGTGTTTTGGAGAACACAAGGAGTTGGTAAGCCCTTCTGTCTTGAAGTTATTTGATGTAATTTATCACATCTGCAAGCACTGATGCAAAACTCCATTCTTGGGGTTATCTTATTATTTCTTGTGAAGTTTTATCCCACTAATTGCCCTTTGCTGTTTTTCAAATGTTCGTCAATGGCTATCCAAAGCAAAGGGCTGAGAAATCACTGCCTGACACTCCGGGCTGAAAACAAGTTCACCACCTTGAGATTTTTTACACTCAGGAAATTCAAAAAGTTTCTAATTGTCTATCAAGGAGGAATGAAACAAATGTGAATCAACAGTGCAATATAAATTTCCTCCCAATATTTATGTATGCTAATATAATAGTATTATTGACTACAAATATTACAACAAAAAGCGACTGCCCATCCCACAGTTTCATATGCCATTAGGAGCTATAAAGTTTGGGTGTCTTCTCTGTAAAAATCACAGGAAACTATTGAATAATTCTGGACAATTTTTCTTTTATGATCAAAAATATGCTTAAATCATTCTTTTGGATTTGAAGAAACATTTCATTTCTTTGTAATGAAAGATTTCAAAAGGAAATTGTTCTTCAGACAGTGAGATCTTTTCTTCTAATGCGCAGACTTTGTAAGGATATGAGAAAGTCTGCATGAGGTTTCTATAACAATGAAAGAATTCTGACTTATTGACAGAATGGTCCCGAATAGGAAACTTGATTTTCAAGTTGAGCCAAAGCTAAACAACTTCAGTTTTCATTCCTCCTTTAATTTAATTCTCTGTAATTTCAACCACACTATTTCCTTCAATGCAATCCTAAACAAAGCTTTATTTATTAAGTTTTCACGGAAATAGAGCCATCTGCAAAAAAAAAAATTTCTGACTAAAAATACTTTCTTTGTGTTCAAAGAAATGTAAATATTTAGCCCAACAAATCATGGAAAAGATGAAAATAGCAAAGTTTCCAGAAGTTCTTAGCATTGAAATGTCTTTCACATGTTTGTTACTTACATTGTAAAGGTACAGCTGTGCTAATTAGTGAGTGAATTCCAGTAAGAAATTAAGAACAGGTGGAAATATAACAGATTTACATATGAGTGTGCCCATTATTATGAAAATCAGGGTATCTCTTTAATGGAAGAGCAGGAGACACAAGTGAAGGGCAACAGGTTTGAAACAGATAAAGAATGTTTTATTACCTTGATGAAATAAACATGAGATTCGCAGTCATGAAATAAAATTGTAGTCAAGAGCTTAACAGGATCCAGGAAAGGGCTAGAGATTCACGAGACTAGCAAGAATATTCATATTTACCAGAAGGAGGACAGAAATTAGAAGAGGACTGAGCTCTTCTGCTCCATGAACTAAGCCCTCAGTGCCTCAGCATAAAGTTTCTCCCACCTGGTGATGAGCAAGTCACAAGCCCAGGGAAGCATATTTTATGTATTAACAAATCATGTGCCTGCTGACCCTTAAATGTATTTTTCCATTTCTTTGGATAAGGAACCAGCATTGGTTGTAGTATCTCCTGGGAGACTGATTTCACAGTTGCAGAAGTGTTAATGTATAGTCTGGAGTTTTCGAGATGCTGTAGTTGTGTGCACTCAGGTCCAGTCAGGTTATTCAAAGCAAAATGGGTAACATGTAAAAGCGACTCCTCTAAATTTGTTCGAGGTATTGCAGAGAAAAAAGTGAGTTTTCTGTTCCTGATGTAGAGGTTAGAGAATTGAGGACAGAAACGTACCAGAAACAACATGCACCTAAATAAAGGCAGGCAAGACCTGTGCACCACTTGATGTTACCCCAAACATAACATGGAAGTTGTTTGCTGTTAACTGCGCACTCATTCTTAAAAGTAGACGTGCTCGCCCACACCTTTAAATCTTGCATCTCAAAAGAATGAAAAAAAAAACCCCACATGGGTTTTAAGGAATTAAGTCAGTCTATTACATACCTTACTCATTATCTACAAAGATGAAGCAACGTTACCTCCATATTTATAAAATATTTGATGACGTAATATCCCTCCTAATTGATTTCTATAATGAAATTGGCAGGGCTTGAATAAGGCTGAGCCAAGAATGATTGCATTTTTATTCTTGCAATGTATGGGCAAAAAACACAGGACGGGGTCAAACCATCAATATTAACTGAGCAGCAATAAACCTGCAATACAGTTCATTCTTATCTACTGGTATATAGAACCTTAAAACACATCTTTATCTGTAGTACAGAACAGGTCGGCAGCAAAAGTTTCAGCAATCACAATGATCTTATCTGAAAAATATCTAATCTTGGTAAGTCATGTAGTGCAAATGACGCCGGTCATTCAGACCATTGTCTCCCAATCACAAGAACCTCTGGGGAAGGCAAAGAGTCGCCAACAAACAGTATTGGTATATTATATCTGCACAGCTATATTGCCATAATATATCAGTACAGATTTTTGAAATCCAATCTGTACAGGAAAGAAAAATAGAGAAGAAAAACTAGTAAGAGGGAATGGAAGCAGAAGCAAAGAAAGAAATGGAGGGTGAAAAGGAGAAAGAAAGAAAGAAAGAAGGAAAGAAAGAAAGAAAGAAAGAAAGAAAGGAAGGAAGGAAGGAAGGAAGGAAGGAAGGAAGAAAGAAAGAAAGAAAGAAAGAAAGAAAGAAAGAAAGAAAGAAAGAAAGAAAGAAAGAAAAAGAACGAACCAGGAAAGACCAAACACATATTTCTATAGCGAATGTAAAGATTAGGGAAAATGTAAAGAGACTAGGGAATCTAATGAATCCTGAAACTAGGAAGGGGACAAGAAAGAGAGAATTTCTGGGACCTTAGAAACAAAGACGGGGGAAAAGAAATCGAGCAGCAAAGGTTTCTCTTCTCCCCTAATCCCCTGCTGGTTTCCCCATCTCCACACCTAATTTTCAAAGCCTGCCATCTGGTCCCTTCTCTGCCTTAGCCACTACATATGCGAGAGATGTGAATGAAAATGACATTTCTGTTTCCAATTTGCATTAGTTCCCACCTGATTTGTGGTCCTATTACAAATCTGACAAAGCAACATCTAAAACTGGACCAGTGCGCTTGTTGCTCATTAAGTTTTAATAGAAGCATCTTGGCACTGTAGTTCAACGCTGCTGGCCCTGCTTTCCATTTGCTTCATCCAGGACCCAGCCAGGGCAGCTTCAAATCTTGTAAACAGTTTTCCACTCTCCTTAAAGGACTGTAGTAGAAAGAACCACCTTCCTCATCACACTTTAACATGGAACTAGGGCAAGAACAGACTTTGATATGCAGTACAGTGTTGGGATGCCACTGGGGCACCATTGGTGGGTGACAGGAGAGGAACCACCCGTGGCTGCTCAAGAAAATTGTGTACAATGAAAATTCATCAAACAAACTGAATCTAAGCCATTTAAATTAAGATCTATACAGGGTCTAAGGTAGTTTAACTACCCTGTTTTAAATTATGACCTTAGTTCTTCCTCAGGCAACTCCTGTCAAAGATTGACAGGACTATTTGCTCTTTTGAGGACCTGATTGTGCAGTTCTAAATGCAAAGGCTTTAATTTCATATTCCCAATTCCTTTTCATCAATGTAATTCTATTTAATTTTGCAGCCAACAAACAAAACAAGGACCAGTTACCCAGGGGGGCCTTCTGAAACAGAAGCAAATGACAACAGCTTGGACTGTGTCTGGAAACAGGTAGGACTTTACTATTTGCTAGCATGGGACTATGGTCTTGTTGGGGTTTGGAGTTTTGGTGTTTTGTTTTGTTGTTTTGGTTTTTTTCTTAAAAAAAAGGAGAAACTGAAGTAGTGGAAGGGGAAAAAAACATCATAAACTTAAGGTATGGCACAACAACCTACAGGTAGATACTCCCCCATCCTTTTTACTTAAGCTGCAAGGGTCAGGGCTCTCTGCTGCTGTCCTTCCCCTGAATGCTGCTCTTCCCCATGAGTATGGCTGGAGAGCTGGATAATAGCATCCCGATAACTAACCTCCTCATTGACAGCCTTCTTGCTGTCACAAGACCTTTACACCCATATTTACCACATTAGCACTGTCTACATCGGCACAGCTGGGAGGCAGCATCACAGTCATTGCTGAAGTGACAGTGGGGATGTTTCTGCAAAGAATTCCAAGTTTTGGGTTCAAAGGCTCGTGCAGGACAGAGCAACCTGGTTCAGGCAGGTCTCACGCACCATTGCTGGTCTGAAGTTGTGAGCATGTTTCTAGAAGAGCCCCTACAAAGACAGCCTTCCCATTAAAATCTACTCACAGGCATTTTATTTTGTTCTGTACCAGGTAGGTCTTCTCCCAACTTACTTTGAATCCTGTTTCCATAACTATAGCTAACATTTGTTTAACATACTTTTTAACTTCTATTCCAGTGACCACGAAACGCTGCATCTACATATGAAACATGGGCTTTATCAGCTTAGGATATTTTTTCCTGCATCCAGATGATGGAAGGATGACGTTGCTGGATGCTGTGAAACCCTTGGTGAACTGGAGTAAAGCACTACTGCTGTCCTTTGATTGCAAAGACAAACTTTCAAACTACGACTGCTTAGTAGTAGGGCAAGTAATGCATTTGCTAAGTTTATTACACTGAGCCACTTTGTCTCAGCCACTATGACATTTAGGGCCACTAGCTTTTTTGGGTGTTTGCTACAACAGGTGTTGTTTGGTGCATAATAGCATTTAATCCTAAAAATTATTAATAAAAATGTTGTTGGTCCTACATTAGAATTTAAATTGGAATGATTAATAAACAAACAAGAACATGTTAGCTGGTGAGCCTTGCCATCTGCTTTACGGACATGCCAAATGGGATCCCTACAGGCATGTGGCATTGTACAACTACTCCTTGGTCTAATATGCCTCTGGGGTGGGCTCCAGCTTTCCACTGTGGCCAAGGGTATTTTGACTCTCTCTGTAACAGAATATCAGTATGTTCGTTTGCTAAATCCAATATTAATTCATTTTCTCCCAAAAAGGCTAGAGGCAGAAGGTCTTGTTCTTACTCTGCTGGTATACTGTTAGAATTAGGCTGTGTACAAAGTGTTCTAGTTCCTCTCCTGAAGCCAGTATGTACTTCAATAGACCCAATTTCTTGGGATTTTGCTGTGCATCTGGTAAAAAAATTCAAGCTTAATAGTTCTTCTTGTACCCCGACTTAAGGGAGGCTGGTAGCTAGGTGCCCAGCATTATGCTGATGGACATACTGGTACCCAGCAGCATCCTGGGCTCTTTATTGCCCTCTCACCTTCTAAATTCACTGTACCTGCAGGGCACTCTCTAGTCGACAGGCAGCAGTAAAGCAGGTGATGAGCATCCCTGCTCCAGACCTAGTGTGATGGAGGCCCCCAACTCACCTTCCCTCTTTTTCATCCTGATCTCTGTCAAGGGATCAAGCACGGCGCATCCTGAAGACTTGCCTCTCATCCTCCCCAAACCCCTGAGGCCATTTCCATATACAAGCTTATGTTTGCTCCTGTTGCAGATCCATTGCTGTGACATTTACCTGATGCTCCCTGAAGAGTTACATTATCTGGTCGCTCTTTTTTACCCAGTCACTCTCCTTTTCTGTCCTTCCCCAAGAAAAGGTGTCAGGGAGCTATAGTAGCAAAGGCCAGTCCTTTTCCTTACAGTTACCTTTTTTTTTTTAGGCTGTATTCATTATTTCACAGCCTATTCCTGCCCCAGAGCTTCTAACATATCTCATGCTGTTCCTGCATCTACACGCCTGAAGGCTAGACACATGGACACGTTCCTGGGACCAGGCCATTCACTGAAGTTGTTTTAAATACTGCCTGGTTATAATTTGGAACCTGTCCAGCTCTTATTTAAAAGACCACAAACAGAAGCTTTCAACCCCTAATGTATTTCCATGCTTTCATTGGACTTGTGCTCCTCTAGATGATTTTTTTTCTTTCTTCTTCTATTTCTGCTCTTGCTTTTGAAGCTTGCATAACACACTGACCATTTGCTGCCGTAGGAGCTGCCCTGAATTCAGTTTTGACAACTGCTGGGTCAGAAGCAGTAGCATTCATTGCCTTGGCAGGGCTCCCTGGGTCACTCACAGTTGAGCTTCCTTCCTCACCTAACAGGGGATATAATATGTATGTTTTTGCTGAAAGAGCTTAACTGCTGAGCCAAAGCTTTTAATAGTTTTGGGATCAGCTCAGCAGTAACTTGTCTATTCTCTCCAAGTCTGAATATTTGACATCTTGATATATTGGAAAATACCAGTTATAGGTGGTATTTTCATGTTTCTTGTTCTTTCCCTTTCTGCTTTTACAGTAGCCCAATAATAACCAGCATTCTAGGATTCATTCCTTCAAATGCATCCAGCTCTCCAGTCTCTCAAACTGATCTCTGCTGCACACTTTCATGTGCCCTGATTTTCTTCATTCAGTGTCCAGCACTGGACCCACCACTGCAGCAAAGGCCTGAGCACCCTATGGAGGGGAAGGTCTGTTAAATTAGAGATTAGGAAGAAATTCTTTGCTCTGAGGCTGGTGACACACTGGCCCAGGTTGCCCAGAGAAGCTGTGGCTGCCCCATCCCTGGAGGTGTTCAAGGCCAGGTTGGATGGGGCTTTGAGCAACCTGGTCTAGTGGGAGGTGTCCCTGCCCAGGGCAGGGACGTTGGAACTAGATGGTCTTTAAGGTCTCTTCCAACCCAAATGATTCTATGATTCTATTCCACATTTGTTTTACACCACCCATCTGCTCACACTTTCTGGTGTAATCTCTTCCTTTCCGTCACAGCATGCTGCAGTGGGATAAGAGACAGCTTGTGAGCAGTCACTGCCATGGTTCACAAGCTGGACCCGAACCCACAGCACCTGTGGGCTCTGCTGCCAGATTTTTCCTGCAGAACTGTTACATGGCCATTGGTTCCTTGATCCATATTTAAGAAATCGATTATTCCTGCTCCACATTAAGTACGCTCCATGCATCTTTCCTCTTTGACAGGGAGCTATTGACAGAGCTTCCATGGTTTTCCAGCAGTTTTACGGCTATCTTAGAAGCCTCATTCAGAACGTGTTTCTCCACGCTCACAAAAATGTCTGGTATCTGAAGTCTTACTAAGCCAAGACATGTGACAGTGCTGCTTATCCATAGCCACAAGGGCTTTTTAACTTGCCAGCAGCTTGTTTAGTGACACTTTGGGGAAAACTCATAGAAACAATACTCCCCTGATGATCACCTCCCCCCCTCCTTGGTGGTTAGGGCTGGTTACTGGCTAGTCACACCCAGTCTTCTCTATCTCCTCAAATTTACATTGAGGTGAAATACATCAGGCTCACCTGATGTGGAAATCTTGAGTTGGGTTAATTTCCCTCTGACCTGTTCATTTGAGATCCTAGTCCAAGATGTCAGCCATCTTTATATTGGAAGCTGTCTAATTACAATTGGATGTTTTCATGAGAACTGAAGCAATATTGTCGTTAAACTGTTCAATTTAATAGTTTTCTCTTAAGTAGGAGATTAGCATTTTCCTTGGACTTGGTTTTTATAGTAATGTTCTTGGAGATATTTTCTTGTTGTAGGTTTACTGCCTTATTAGCTACATCCCACTTTTGCCTTTCCAATTCCTTCTGTGCACATTCATGCCATTCTTTCATAATACCCTGTGTAAGTTGTCCTCGTATCCACTTCACCTGAGGTAAAAGACTGCAAATCAGACAGACTGACTCCTTACTGCACTTGCCTTTCCTGAGCATTGAACAAGTTTTAGTTTCTGTCTTTAATATTGCATCTTTAAGAAATGGTAAATTCATTTGCACCCTCTTCCCTTTGCCTTCTCTGAGGCCCCAGCTCTCAGTCTCCTTTCTTGGAGATTTTTTAGGTGCTTTTCCCCCTCAGCCTGGTCTTCCACCCTCCATTCCAAGGACCATGAATTTGACTGCTGAATTTACGAAATAGCTGGTTTTAAAATGCAGATGTGCACACAGGGCCTTGTGACAGCCAAAGGCTCATTCTGCTGCCACTCTGTACTCACCCAGTGGCACATTAACCTTTTCCCCACTTGCTTTCGACTCTAGGGAGGGTTGCTTGGACCAGAGAAGTGGGGAACAGTATTAAAGCAGTGGGTAAAATTCACAAAACATTACAAGCTGGAAAGGACTCTTGACTAGTCAACAACATATAGCAATGTAGGCTGTCAGGCATGTTTTAGTATCAAACTCTGTTGTACACATTCACGTGCATCAGCAGAGGATGGCAGTCCTCAGCCCGGATGAGCCATTGACAGCCCCCATACATTTCAGGAGTCCTTTGACAAGTCCCCAGAACAACAGCAACCTTCTCCATCTGAAATACCACAATTCTCTTGAACATTGCCATGTAACTGCACCACCATCCCAGTCCCAGCAAGGAGTTTGCCATTTCCAAGCTTCACCACTGACTTTAACAACCATGTCCCTGATATCATTGGAGATCTAAGGTGGATCCTCATGCAGGTTGCCTTTTCTGACAGGAGATCTGAAACCACAAGAGATGATGAGATGGTTGTGCCATATTTGCATGATAAGGCAATCTCTGCACTCGGTGCTGCAGGACTTCTCCAGAACCAGCACCCAGTAATTAAACATTGAATTGTCTCTTCTGCTATACATGCATTCAGTCTTGTCTCAGTAGGCCAGCCAAGCTCTTCCACGATACACTGGGACTGAATGTATGGATCAACCAAGAACCAGCAAGTACAGCATGAATTGGAACAAAAGCAGACCCTAATTTCATACCAATTCCAGCCCAGGATGCGCAATATCCATTCAGACTGGGAAATCCAACATTTTTTTCTGTGGTAGAGACAAATCCCAAGCAGAGACATCTAAATCCACAACTGGTGAATACAGCTGGTGCCAATAACTTTGAGGTAGCAGGTCAACCTCTGGTATCCTTTTGTCCTCATCTGGCCCACAGCTGGAGATAGCTGTGTGTGCACTTAACAGCTAGAGCTCTTGGGGCTTCCTAGTTCAAAGTCAGCCTTACAAAAAATGTCATTTGCACCTTTCATTTGAAACAGCTTCATTCTTAGAAGACCAGCAAAGCAAGGCAGACAATATTAGCACTAACAGACTTGTATGGATCGAAGATAATCAGTAGGACTGGTCACCTGCTCAGACACATATTGAGCTGCTTTAAGCTGTGCTGTCCTAAAACCCGTGAATTTGCTGGGGTTTTTTTTACATCATCAGAAAAGGAGACAAAAAAGATAACAATTCACTGTGCTTCAGCCTATCTAGCAGTCAACTAGCATAGACCCAACAACAGTATTCCACCTTAGACGTTTCCATCATCCCAAGACCAGGCTCCCTGTGCAGTCATCTGGGAGCAGCTTCTCCAGGGAGAGATTCAGAGCACACAATTAGGAGCCTTGTTATGGACAAAGGCAGGTGCTGGTTTCTGCAGAGAGGCCTGGTTTGAACAGACCTTCTGTTACCTTCCTTCCAACAGTACCTCCTAGTTTTCTGGTTCTCTTTGCTTTAACTGTAAAAGCCTAATATCAGTCTCGTTCACTGCAAGAATATTTGCCCAACCAGTATACCCTTGATCCCAGAAGGCAATGTGGGATCAAGAACATTTAAATTCTCCTGAACAGTAGCACTTGGGAAAGCCCTGTCCTGAAAAGCAAGGATTACATGTTTTCCACTGTAAGGACAATCCACTTACAGGTAGAAGATGAAAATATATCCATACTTTGGAGATCAGCAAGTAAGTCATGGTGAAGAGCTACATATAGACTCAGCTAAATTGGAGGAACTGTAGACATATAGACTTGCTAATTGGAGGAACTGCAGAGGAACCGCCGACCTCTGAGGAGTTAAGCTTATATCTCACTGCAGGGGTGTGGGAAGAGCAAACGCTGTCACCAGCACAGAGGCTGGGGGGAAAATACACATGCCGAGGCCTCCAGACATAGCACTGCTGCAGGAAGGAGCAGGTCTAGATGCAGCCTGTCCAGTTTCCAGAAGCAGCCAGCTTTGTATATAGCTGCTCTTCTTCTGTTCAGGACAATCCAGGCTTCTGCAGCCTCTAAAAGTCTAAGCCATGCAAAGAAAAGTGTTTCCTTTATCAAACCTAGTACAACTTTTGTATCCGATGCAATTCTAGAGAGCATTCACAAACATCTGATTAAGTTATGTATACCACCTGAACTGAACTGGAGACCCTGGGTGGGACACTGCTTATTCATTCCTGTTTAGGTGCTAGAGCCTTTGTATGATTGCTGCTTCCCAGTTGCCCACTCTTTAGGTATGGCCTGCATGCTTGCTTTTTAGATGTGCAGTTTTGCATTTGGTTTTTATAAGTCAGATTTATTACTTAAAGAGGCACCGGTTACCAAGCAAGATTGATTTGTGACACACTTGTATTTCCTTCAGCTTTTGTCTTTGCAGGAGGGCCTGGTGAGCTCCATGGAGCTCGTGGGCAGAGCTAAGCCAAATGCCCGGGGAAATGTCAACATAACCCAAGGGACACTTCAGATCATTCACTCACCCAGTTTGAGAAGAAAATACAACACTCTGCCAAGAAGCCCCAGGCTGCCATGCTGGACTATACTGTTGGATCTAAGCACTCCTTCATCATGTCCATTGAAGTTGCCACTTGCACTCCTGCCAGTCCCCAGTAGGAACACATTTCCTGAGTATTCAGTGGTCCCTGGAGAAAGCTATACAAGGATGGGTGAAACACACTGAATGGGAGCACCTGTCTAAACCGGTTTCAGAACACAAAAGATGAGATGCAGGGAGCTGTCATTCAACTCAGCTCCATCTCACCTCAGCAGACGCTTATTGATCCCTATCTATGCAGTGATATCTTGGGGGGAACTGTGGAAATGGCTCAGCCCGGGGTGGTCTCAACACTGCATTACAATAAGAACTGAAACCAGAATTGAAACCCGAATGGTGTCTTCAACAAACAAAATGCCCTGAGTCACGTCCCACCACTATTCAGTGAGTATGAGACCAGACATCACAAAATAAACATTGCTATCTGAGAGGCCATCAAGCCACTGGAGATAACCATCCCAGATAGTGTAATCCATTCAAGCACAGTCCCGGGAAAAAGGATATTTAAGTCCAAAGTTTTGGGGAGAAAAACGGGGGAATCTTCCAAAGATACAGCTGGCCTGTAGGAGACTCTGCTCCCACCTTGTCCAGGACACTGTGCAAGGTAACTTCCCAGGATTGAGTGGCCTTACCTGAGAGAGAGAGGGTAAGTGATTTAATAATGTACATATGATGTCCAGGATGCTCTAAGATCATGATTTGTGCACTCGTTTAAGGTATTCATATCTAGCACGCTGGTGGTTTGTGTTGTTACTTTTCGGGATCACTTGTTAGGTGGTAATAGTGTATTCTGTGAATTGTTTTGTTCTTTTCCCCTTAAATTGCAATAGTGCATTCTTCCATTGTATCCATAAGAACTTGCAATAGTGGCGTATCGGTCCTGTGAGTGAAGTCCAAATAAATTGTTAATTTGAACCTCTCAGTGAAGTCTTTTTCTCTCCGTCACACACACTGCTTCTCTCTCAACTTAATTTCCCTCTACTGTCACACACACCCGTATACCGTGAGACTAGCTCAACCTTTTTGTAGTCTTGATGCAAAGTTTTGACCCAAGCACAGGATTGCTGTTCCAGCGCTCAAGCCAAAGAACCATCCTTGTCAGGATGCCAAGGTGGTTTATCTCAACTGTTGCTTCAGTTCAAATGGCTAATTGCCTTGGTCCAAAAGTTGATCTTCCCCAGTGGGTGGCTCCATTCCCCCTCTGTGAATTAGTCAAGCCAAGCTGTGTGATTAAGGACTATGTCTATCCAGTGAGGAAGAAATGTTTTGGACATGGTGCATGGAACTGAGCCCTGAACCTATTTTGTATTTGGCTTTAATAAAAGAGGGGCTACATCTTGAGTTAGTTTCTGCCAGAGTAAAAGCAGGCATAATCTTGGCTCTTATAGGCAGAGATTAGGGAATTTGCCAGGCCACATTCCTGGTTGCATGTAGTTCAGAGCTGTCCAGATATAGTCACGCAACAGGAGCACAAGGGGCTGTATGTCAATCCGAGATACAGTACCAAAACTCTTACAGCATTAAGACCCTGGAAACAGACATATGTAAAAAGATGACCTCTTATCCAGATGGAGCGCAACCAGCTGTGTGTAGCTAAGAGTTACTGGGTATCGTGGCTAGAGCAGGCAGAGCCACAGAGAAGGGCTGTGTCTGAAGACCAGCTGGTTCTGATGTCTCATCCTTGCACTGTTTGTGGAGTCTTGAAACCTTGGAGAACACACTGCTTCTCTATGGGCAAGAGAGCTTCTCTTCTGCTGCTTGGAAGAACAGAGTGAACACACAAGTCTTGAATTATGCAAGGTTTTTTTGTTTGGTTTCTTTTTTGGTTGTTTTTTTGTTTGGTTGGTTGGTTTTGGGGTTTTTTTTACGTTACTGTCCTCTTATGCCACAGCAAAAGGCAATTAAATACAAGTACAAAGTCAGGCTCAGAATGAAATCCTAGCCCTACTAAAGTAAAACTTACCATCTTTTCCAGAGGATGCTTTCTGTACCTTTATCCCATTGTCTGTTTGTTTGGCTAATACAGACACAGCTTCAGTTATGAAGCACCCTGGAAACCTGTGCACCGTGCCAGTACATCCACCACTACTCACGCAGTTCAATACTTTGTCATAAAACCTGGCATTTTGCTCCAGTTATAAAAATATTTAAAATTAGAACCAAGAAAAATTATATTAGTACTGAGGTAGGGCTGCTCTGCTCCTTCCCTGTAGACATGCCAATTTGCTTGCCCCTCATGATGCTGCCAAGAGCACAGCTAAGAATGCTCTGAGAGCAACACCCAGGGAATTAAAAAATAAATAAATAAATGTTTGAACAATGTTAGAATGTTTCTTCTCATGCTGAAGTAAAACACAAATTTTTTTCAAACATCGTTCAGGCAAATGGACATTTCAAGACATCTACCTTCTGTTTAGAAGTGTCTAAGCTGCATCTAATCAGACCTGAAAGCTTTGGATTTAGTTCTTCAGACAAATCTCATTACCAAAAAAAAAAAAAAGCTCCTCCCAACTCAATGTATCATATATTATTTTAAAAAGTATTTTTTTCCTAACCCAAAATAACTCTGTTTTGTCTTTCTTTACCCTCTAACTACAATATCTGATAAAAATGTCTCAGAACTGTTACCTACTACCATAGATACTCACATTTTCCATTGAAATGGACAGCAGAAAAAAGCCTGGGCTTCTAGTGACATATTAACAACTCGAAGCTGAAACATCTCAAAACTTCTGCATAGAATACTGAATAGTTATGGAATAAATCTACTGGGCAGCATTCAGTACGATAGTGTAGGGCAGTTGGTAGTGTGTATCACTAATAAACAAAGGGACAAATATGGAAAAAAGTAAGGTTTTGATTTCCCAAGTTCGTGCTTTAACCACAAAACCTTCGTGGGATCCCAAGGAATGGGATGGAAATATTTGGAGTGAATCCTCAGTCTCCGAGACTGAGTTTGAATTCGAGAAGGATTTAAAAGGCAGGGAGGTGGTGGAAGCACGACCCCTCATACAAATGACAGGGCAGCAGAAACAAGCAGACAGGGTAGTGCAGATCACGCGTACTTACAGCTTGAAATAATTAAGGGTATTTTTAGAGATCTATCAGCAAAAGAGTGGGGAAGGCATACTGGCATGGATTTTGCAAGCTTAGGATAGTGGACCTGCATCTATCCATTTATTAATGGGTAAAAAAGATTAATTAAGCCTCATAACCAGTGATGATCAGATACAACGAGGATATGTTCAGTTGCAAAATATCAGAGATCCTGATGGGCAAGATATTATTGCACCTACACTGTATCAATGGTTGTGTGCAGCAGTTTCAACAGCATATGCAGAACCTGTCTGATTAGTGTCGTCCCATGGAAACTGGTGGACAATGGAAGGTATTAATTTGGTGCGGCAGATGGGGATGACTCACGCATTACAGGATCAAATCTGGACAGTGTAGCAGTAACAAAAAAAAAGTACCAAAATGCAGTTTCTGAGAGAAGCATCTGCCTCACTGAAACCCTTGATTAGATCAGCAGTGACAAATGCTACGGGTAATGTAGGTGCCCTAGCAAATACTTTGAGGCTGTAATTTTGGGGCCATCTGTTTGGGTGGTGAGTAAAGGAAAGCCGGCAAAACCAAAAGGAGTTCAGCACAGATAACAAGGAAACAAACGTGGAATGATCTTGTACAAGCTGGTATCCCACTATCAGAAATAGATGGGATCACAACATCAGAAATGTTTTGCTGATGGCAAAAGTTAACACTTACTGTTTACCATTATATTGGTGATCTATTAGTTAAGGCAGAGTCACAACAAGAAAGTGAAGCAGCTGCCAAATCACTGAAAGCGCATTTGCAGGACCGAGGCTGGGCAATCAATGCAAAGAAAATACAGGGCCCTAGTACTACTGTACAATTTTTGGGAATAGTTTGGCATGGACAGATTAGAGAAATACCAAATTGGGTACAGCAAACAGTCCAGAGGTTTCCTGTACCAGCCACAGCAAAACAGCTACAGACCTTCTTGGGACTTTTAGGGAATTGGAGAACTTTTACCCAACATCTGGCAGTATTAATGCACCCTCTGCAGAAATTATCTAGGAAGAAAGTTGTCTATCAGGGGACCAAGCAACAACAAGAAGCCTTTGATGCCTGCAAAAACGCTTTGATTGAGCATGTGCAATTATACACTCCTAGGTGAGGATGCCCTTTAGATTTAGAAGTAACAATTCCAGATGATATAGTCTCATGGGGATTGTGGCAGATGAGTGGGCCAAAAAAAAATCAGAAAGGACCTGTAGGATTTTGGTCCAAGGCATTACAAAGCTCCATTAGACATTATACCCCAATAGCAAAAAAAATTTTGGCTGTAGTCCTGGCACTACAAGAAACTGAAATAATCACAGGCCAAGACAGAATGATTGTACACCCCCCCCATACCTGTTCATGGCTGAGTTACTGATGATCCCCTTGGGCCCACGCAGGGGTAGCTCAGGCAGCCACCCACTGGAAATCGGAACGTTATTCACAGCAACAATTTCTACCAGGAAAATTACTTTTAGCCACTCCACACGCCACTCTTCTAGGAACCGTACCATTTAATCAAATGCCCACACTACAGGAAACTCTTCCCCTTGGAGATATCGCTGTATCTCCTGTGGAGTGGGCTCCCCCTTACGATGCGTTAATAGAAGAGCACAAGAGAGATGCCTGGTTTGCTGATGGAAGTGCAATGTACACAGCAACTGAACAAACACAATGGAAAGCAGCTGCATATGCCCTGCTTCCAGGAATTATATTATGGCAAACAGGCATACAGGCATCTAGTCAGTGGACTGAATTGATTGCAGCATCCCTTGCTATGCTGAAGAGGAAGGCATATTACTTACACACTGACAGTTGGGTTGCATACCAAAGCTTCTCAATGTGGTTACCGCACTGGGCCCAAGAGGATTGGCACAAACAAAAATACCCTATATGGGGGGCAGATGTATAGCAACAAATGTGGCAATATGTACAAAGGTATCCTTTAAAAGTAAGGCATGTCTCAGCTCATCACAAAGATGATTTGCTTGAGTCACAAAATAATAGGGAAGCAGATAACATGACCTCTGCTGAAGTACATGCTTAAGCTATAAATGCGCGTATAACTTGTGGACATCAATCAGCTTATACTGCATGTGGATGGAACACTGCTCACAATCAAACCCCTTTGCCATTACTTATTTATAAAACATGTGGACATAATTCATGGAATCATGGAATTTTTCAGAGTTGGAAGGACCTTCTAGAGATCATCTAGTCCAACCCCCCTGCTAAAGCAGGATTGCCTAGAGCACATTACTCAGGACTGCATCCAGGGGGGTCTTGAAAGTCTCCAGAGAAGGGGAATCCACAACCTCCCTGGGCAGCCTGTTCCAGTGCTCTGTCACCCTCACGGTAAAGTTTTTCCTCATATTCGATTGGAACTTCCTATGTTCCAGCTTGTGCCCGTTACCCCTCGTCCTGTTACTGGGAACCACTGAAAAGAGTCTGTCTCCACCCTCCTTAAACCCACCCTTTAGATACTTGTAAACATTAATAAGGTCTCCCCTCAGCCTTCTTTTCTCCAGGCTAAAGAGTCCTAGCTCTCTCAGCCTTTCCTCATAAGGGAGATGCTCCAATCCCTCAATCATCTTTGTTGCCCTACGCTGGAGTCTCTCCAGTAGTTCCCTGTCTCTCTTGAACTGGGGAGCCCAGANGGACACCACTGGTTACAGGCCTCCAACTCCACCGTGCTCCATTAATCACAACCCTAATTGTACTATATGTACACAGCTACATTTAAGGGTATTGCATAGACCACGGGGAAAGATAAAACATGATGACTGGGCCTTGAATACCTGGCAGGTCAACTGCATGGGCCCCTTGCCTCTGTTGAGGGGGTGGCGATGTGTATTCACTGTGTCAGGACTGTTTTTTGCCAAACCCACCAAATATGCTAATCAACATAACACAACTGAAGCACTAGAACTCACTCATCAATACAGACCTCCTCACCAAGGAACATGCTTGGACATAATGTCCAAGACTGGGTTCAAGGGCTGGGGACAGATTGGATATTCCACATTGCCTACCATCCCCAAGCTAATGGCTCAATTGAAGGAATGAATGGGATGTTGAAGGTACAAATGAAAAAGCTAATCAGTACTAAAACTTTACGACATTGGAGTTCACACCTTACTGAAGCAGTTTTTATGAATATTCTGTCTGTTTAACAAAATCCNAATTGTACTATATGTACACAGCTACATTTAAGGGTATTGCATAGACCACGGGGAAAGATAAAACATGATGACTGGGCCTTGAATACCTGGCAGGTCAACTGCATGGGCCCCTTGCCTCTGTTGAGGGGGTGGCGATGTGTATTCACTGTGTCAGGACTGTTTTTTGCCAAACCCACCAAATATGCTAATCAACATAACACAACTGAAGCACTAGAACTCACTCATCAATACAGACCTCCTCACCAAGGAACATGCTTGGACATCATGTCCAAGACTGGGTTCAAGGGCTGGGGACAGATTGGATATTCCACATTGCCTACCATCCCCAAGCTAATGGCTCAATTGAAGGAATGAATGGGATGTTGAAGGTACAAATGAAAAAGCTAATCAGTACTAAAACTTTACGACATTGGAGTTCACACCTTACTGAAGCAGTTTTTATGAATATTCTGTCTGTTTAACAAAATCCAACACCTTATGATCATATTACAACACCTCCAGCACAAAACATGATGAGGACTGAAATTCTTCCAGATGGTATCTCTCCCAAAATACTGACTACAGGGGAAATGGAGCTGTTTACATCAATGGATTGCGTGGTGGGACCGTGACCTATTAGTCTAGACATGAAGATTCGGATAATAAACCATGAGAATGCCATATGGTTCTGTACATCCTTTGTTAATATCAGATTCTTGAGTTCTTTTATTTCAGGTACCTTCAACAAATACCTATGCCTTAGCTAGAAGAGATAGCATTGGAACAGTGTTATTGGAACTGCGTGCAGCTCTGGAGTCCTCAGCACAAGAAGGACATGGACCTGTTGGAACGGGTCCAGCAGAGGGCCACAAAGATGATCAGAGGGCTGGAGCACCTCCGCTATGAGGACAGGCTGAGAGAGTTGGGGCTGTTCAGCCTGGAGAAGAGAAGGCTCTGAGGAGAGCCATAGCAGCCTTTCAGTACCTAAAAGGGGGCCTACAGGAAAGCTGGGGAGGGACTCTTGATCAGCAAGTGTAACGATAGGACGAGGGGGAACGGTTTTAAACTGAAAGAGGGGAGATTTAGATGAGATATCAGGAAGAAACTCTTTCCTGTGAGGGTGGTGAGGCACTGGAACAGGTTGCCCGGGGAAGTTGTGGATGTCCCATCCCCGGAGGTGTTCAAGGCCAGGTTGGATGGGGCTTTGAGCAACCTGGTCTAGTGGGAGGTGTCCCTGCCCAGGGCAGGGGCATTGGAACTAGATGGTCTTTAAGGTGTCTTCCAACCCAAACAATTCTATGATTCTATTAGTGCCACAAACCCAACATCGAGTTGAAGTTCAACCTGAAAAAGCTCTCCAATCTGTGTGGGCACTAACCCCACATCAGGTTATCAAACCCAGAGTATTATTAGCTGAAGGAGCTGGAAGGAGATGACACTCTTGTTTTTCTCTCCTATCACAGGTTGTCTCGTCCTGCTCTGTGATCTAATACTACCAGCACAGGCCCTGGATACATTTCGCAAAATCAACATGTAAATACTTGGATTTGGTTGGTGTCTACTGTAACCCACTCATCTGCCTTTTGTATTAACGGAATATTCACAGATGCAGATCTTCTGGCAACGTGTTTCATTGATGTGCCAACTCCAGCATCTGTATTACAGAATTATACCATGCTAAGTGAATTTGATATTAACTTTTCTCATTGCTAGTTTTTCTGAGTAGGTAACAGCTGTACACCAATGAACATCACAAAATCGATTGGTAGTGCACTATCTCTTCCTTTAACACTATAAATGCTGCTTCGATTCTGAAGGCATGTGTTGCTTCAACACAACTGATGAATCAGCCAGCGTAGAGGATGACATTCAACACCTCCAAGGCTTAATAAAACAACCTGCTGGTGGTACCTGCCTGTCTGAGTGGTTTAGTTCTCTGACAGGATGAGTGGGACACCTGATTCAAAGCATTATTGTAGAGGCATGTCTATACATGTTTATTGTGTGCCTCTAAATTATTCTGCGCTATACCCTGCAAGCCCAAATGGACACCTCCAGGTTTGGCAAGCCCCTGCAGAAGTGGTCCCTTGAGCAAGGGAGTGGAATGTGGGAAAATAACAGAATATTGGCAAGGAGGATTGTAAGCACGCTCAAGTGACTTGCAGCTGAGTGTAGTAAAACATATATATCATACTAATCATTGTTTAGTCTGGTGTAGGACGTCTGTGCTTAGGTAACATGAGCCATTGATAGACTCAGAGGCACCCTGTCGAACATGCTTGAGTTTCCTGCCCTGCTGTCAGAAAGATGAGTGGTAAGGTCTGCATTGATCCCTGAAAACCAGGCAAAACCAGCAGGTTTGGTGATCCTCTAGCAAGGACCAAGTTCCATGGTGTCTGCATCCCCACTTGTGCACCTCTCCCCAGGTGCTGCTTCAGGGATCCCCGAGACCATGAGGTAATGAAAAGAAATTTACTCTTTGCATTTCATCCATGGTTCTGTGGTTGTTCCTGTGTCCTGCCTGTGCCAGCTCACACAATATACAGTCAAGGTTATTTAAAATAACATTTGCCTTGAGTTAAGTGGAGACAGATTCTCATTGCCTTTCTCCCAGAAAGCCTCTATCACTTTTAAGATTTGCCAAATTGAGGAAAATAAGCCTAACAAAGAGACTTCGTATTGTCTTCTCTTGCATTGTTGTAGGAACGCAAGGCTTCATGAAGACATCAGTCCTAATCTGTTTTTGAGTTGCTGGCATGCAGAAGATACTAGTGACTTCCAAATGTTGCATGCTCTCCGAGGGGCACTGCAGCAGGGGTCGATGTCAGAGAGACTTTGAGGCTGCTAAGCCATGTTCATAGCACCAGGAAGCAACGACTGTCTCTGTTGTGACTTTCCCACAGCATGTTATTCTATGCTATGAATATTGCTTCCCTGGTCACTAAAAATGAATCTGGGGCATCTGCTGCTTCTGCCACTAACAGACAGGCAAGGCATTGAATACTATCTTAATTTGAATAAGTATTACAGTGATTCCCTCCAAACTCAGTTTGAGTTGTAGAACACACTGACATTTAAATTATATTCTAGCTGAATAAATATTACAGAATGTGCTATAAAATATCCATTTTAAAAAGCTGAGAAAAAAAATGTGTGCATTCCTAACTACATGGCAAACAACTCCTAAATATCATAGCAAAATAATGTTTTAGGACTATAAATGTAACTGGGTAGAGCCAGGCTTAACCAATCATTTTACTGTCAAAAGAGTATTTTATGAAAACATTTTCTTTTTCTAAGATTTAGACTGCATTTTATCCTGCTGATCTTTAATTATCACAATTGTTTCCCTTCATAATTTTTAAGTCAGACCAATTGACCAGTATCTGCCCGGAGAACTTCCTGCCTCCTTATTTAGGATGCTTTCTGCCTGGGCTGCAATTCTACTCCATAGCCTGGGTCTGAGTGTTGCTTCTCTTGCCATTCAGTTTTGTTTTCTTCTCGTGTTTGGCATTTTTTTTTTTTGTTGTGGGTTTTTTTTCAGACTTTTCCATACTTTAATCCCTTTATCATACCTGCCTTTGCTCATCAACAACACTGAAAACTCAAAACATCCATTCAGTTCTCAGGCCATATCCAAGTTACCTTCCATATTTCTTTAATATAATTTCTTTCTTTATTTCATCTCTTTCAGCTTACGTAATCAAATAATCTTTCATCATTTGGAAAAACATTCTTTATAAGTTTACTTCATCACCTTGACACAAATGCTGCAACTGCACACTGTAGGAAATGGTTTGTACTAACCCAATCAATTCGTTAATGATGGAGCTCAGCTCTGGGGATAGGTACTCATCCAGCCAAGGATGGGTGACAGGAAGCTCAAGGACCACAGTACCTTAAATTGCGACAGCTACTTTTGCAGCCACAATCTGACCAACTGAACTTCTGAACTCCGCTATCACATTCAAATTTGCATAATTAGGGCTAGATCTGCAGACTCCCTCTATCCTATTTGTTCATACCATATGCAACGGTAACGTACAGCTGCTGTAACAGGACAGCCAAGGATTCCCCACCACCAACTGGGATACCAGTGGTGAGAGTGGCTATAATCCACTTCCCAGGCAGACTCTGCAAGCATAGCTGGAACTAGCATTTTGGGGTGGTTTCTTCCTTTCTCGAGGAAGCAAGGAAGAAGAAGGCACAGATTTGCCTACAGAAAATTTTGATGAAATTATATTTAAAAACAGGGAAAACCAGGAGAGGGAGAGAAGTGCAAAAAAAAGTCCTGACAACAGCACTCCAGGAGAAAATTTTGAGACTTAGTAGCATGCAGTGAGGAAGGGGTGGGAGGCACATGAAGAAACATTTAAATGCTACCTAGAGTGAAATTCAAAGCTTGAGCACGGCATCAAAGAGCTGTGCTCTCCAACAATCCTACTTTACAGGGTGCCAGTGCCTGCTGAACTCCCACTGACAACAGTTGCTGTCCTATGCACAATCCTTGCTTTCGTTCTAAGTGCTCTGCTTAGCTCGTGTTTAACTCACTCTTTAGTATTTCAGAGCTACAATTTATGTTCTCCCTTTTAATGAACTACCTAATATAGGAGTAGGTAACTTCTTAGGTGAGGGTGCTGGTGGTGATGCCAGTATAATCCACAACTCCTCCAGTTACAGCTTTTCCATAATAATTCTTTGTCCTGAGCTCCTCATCACTTGCATCCAAGACTAGAAAAACGCCACTTCTTGCTGTTGACATCCATGGAAGAGGTTGTTCATCTTAAGCCAAAATGAGTTCCTTGTAAATGTACAAATTATCTGAGAATATGCATTGCATAAACTAGCATTGTGCATTGACCTTAGCAAAATTAGTTATGTCAGTAAAGTAAAATCCTTAGTGTACATAATAAAACTGGAGGACGGGTGGCTTTTTTCAGAGTATTAGATCCCATACATCAGTAAGTGAATATAAATCAGTAATTGTTAAATAATTCACAGCAGGTAATGATTCACATGCTTTTGTATAAAATGGGATCCATTTTGCTAGGAAGCAATGATGAAAGAGGGAGGAATGCTAGATAAAGTCATCCTTATGTTTTTAAGCAAGCTAATTCTTTTTCTGTATGCCAGTTAATAAAGCCAGTTATTTCCACTGTTCCTAGAAAATCTCCCAAGATGGCATTTAACAATTCCATTTCCACATGCCTTTTCAATTACATGCTTCCCATGTTATTTGCGTAATTAAGCTATAAAGTATTTCCCAGCACTGGTGGAATTGGATGTTACATATGCCATAATACGACCTCACAAAAGATGAGAGAAAATAGAGATTGATTTCTACAATATTCTGAATTAGCTGATTAATGAAAGTATAACACAAGAAATATATGAGAAAGGAAAAGGTAATTCCTTTAAACAGAGTGATTTCTGAAGAAAGCTGCTTTCCAGAAATACAGGATAAGTTATGTCAGCCACTGGAAAAATTGGTTATTAATGAAAATCAAAGGACATTGGTCACTTGATTGTCCAAGACAAGAGTCAGGGAAGCAATCCAAGCAGAAGGACTACTGATTGCAAAAAGTGCTGATTGCAAGTGTAGAAGGTCCAGATGTCTTCCTAAAGAAAACAAAGAAGGAAGTGCCATACCTTTCCATTGCCGACTTCTGGCAAGGGAACATACCCACTTAACCAAACACAAACAAAATTTCTATGATAAAGTAATTTAGGGATGGATGAGGAATAAAATATGCATAAAATGAGAATTAAATTGGAAAGCTAGAACTGCCACATGTATCTGAAATGATATGAAATTAGCTGGTTTGCATTGCAAACTTGTAGAGGAAATCTATATGTAGCCTATGCTCAAAAGGTGAATTATCTTTTAAAATGCTTGAAACAGACTTGGTGTGGATCTGAAATAAGCTCGCAAGTACTTTTGAGGGTATTATGGACATATTGCCAGCTAATATATTTTACAGACTTCCAAGTCTGTAGCATTTCAGCAAATGTTAGCAGCTGTGGCCTCACAAAGGATATTATACTCGCAAGGAGAAGTCTGGAGCCTATGATGTATTTTTCTCAACGGTATTTGTGTTCTGTCACTGTGGTCTCATACAGAAAATATTTGAACCTCTTCCATTTCATAAAGAATTTAATATTGATTGAGCAGAGAGCAGAAATCATGATTTCTGTTATTGTTCAGATGGTCTTCAAAAGGGAAGAAACCTCTGACCCAGGAGGTGTACAGTCTCAGTGGAGTGCACAGCAGCAGTCATCCTATCTAGCTCAAGAACATACAAGAAATGAGAATGGAAATTCCTCTAGAGAGAGAAAAATCCTAAGAGCAACGGCCATTGCTCATCATCTGTGAGCAAGAGGTCTCTCATTCCCTGCTATTTTCCTTAGCATTATCAAGATGACTGCAGGGCTGTCCTGTTCACATGTCTTCTTCATGCAGACTCACTTCCTATATCCTTCCTCCAACTGCTACATTTGGTTTGCACTCTAAAATATTTTATTAATAGTAATATAGTCTTTTTTCTAACTATGCTCTGAAAGAGGCTTCCTCAAGGGTTATCACAAGACGAGCCAGTATATGAAAAACTGCACGGGGATGTCTCCAGGACTTAACTGTGATATGTCTCCAGGACTTAACTGTGATTCTCTTGGCTGTTAAACTCCTGAATGGTCCCTGGTGTAATTTTGGCACATGCTAATAGGTGCTGCCAAGCAAGTCCAGATTATGGTTTGGCACTCAAAATGTCTTAGGGGCACTTCCTAATTACAGGATGAAGCTGTGCAGCTTAATCCCTCTTCTTTGGCCACAGTTCTCGTGTAGTCTCCCAGCAGAATTTGAGCCCATCCTCCCCCCATGATCTCAGAACTCCACTCAGGCATCTCTGGACACAATCTGAACATCAGACAGTAAAAACTGCACTCAAGAGAGTACCGCATCCTACCAAGTCTTTCCAAAGGTGGGTGAGACATGTTGGGGAACGACCTGGAGCCCCTAGGAGAGAGCCCTGTTGTGTAGAAGCAGAGCCAACAGTTACCCATGGTGACACCACCTGAGAAGATGAAGTTGTCACAGGTGTAGACTTGAGACCACAACCCTCACTCTGATATGTGTCCCTATGACATCCTGCTATAAACAATGGGGCAACCTGCCCCACCTTCCCTGTGCACCTTCTGTCATCCCAAACCACAATGCCAGCAAAGCCCCAGGGCTGTGCTTATGGGTCCATGATGGTGTTAAAGTCTGTCTGACATGAACAAAACATGAAAAGCGGGAGCAACAGGGCCATTAGGAGCTTGAACATACGAAAACACATTGCAGCAGCTCTGGGCAGCATGCTGTCTCACCACGTGCTCAACAGAGATTGACAAACTGATTTTATCCCTTAACTATTATAAGGTGAGACAAAACGTGTTCCAAAAGGTAAGACTGGTCTGCAAGTTACAAGACATCCTTAATTTACTAGTGACTTTGCAAAAATTGCATAATAAAAAAAAAAGTCAGGCATAATTCCTTTTTTCAGAGCATCATTTGTTTCCTTTACTGCAAATTTTTTATCTCCATATAGGTCTATGTATGAGGTGCTCCAGTCCTCTCCAGTCATTAAGGCCCAACAGTGGTGGTACCAACCCTAATTGACTGGTGTTGAGATCCACAAGCAGAAACAAATTATGGCTAGCATTCTAGTCTATTCCACAGTGTTTTCTTTACACAGAGGAAAAATAAATGCCTATAATTATTCTGATATTATTTACCTGTATTCCTTCCCTTGGATTATAGCTATCCAGTACCAGATGCGTAAGAACTTGAGAAGACTTTTCCCTAAGATAAGGCAGGGCAGGCAGCACTACAGATTTCAGGGGTGCCTACTTTCACACAATGTAGCCAGGAAAAGAAGTCCTGATATGCCTAAGAAATCACATTAATATTTAACGTTTGCATCAAGAGCTGTGCCATCAAATGCAAGGAAGAGAAAGCTGAGCGGCTCCAGTTGCAGAAGACCTTTTTAGATATCAGTGAGAAATATTTGCTAAAGGATCAATTTTCTTCCTGCTTAAAATTGCGAGACTATATTTAAAATGGATGCAAATAGCCTGGAACCATAACATTTCTCTTATTGTTTGCCCAAGACTATATTAGAGCAAGCTTTAACTTGTACCAGCTGGGTACGATCTGGGTACACAGAGGTGGCCAGCTGCGAGTGTCTGGAAAATGGCAAACCGTCCTTCAGCTCACGTTGAGGAGTGGGAAAATAGAATGTGATAGGACAAGGGGTAACAGTTTTAAACTGAAAAAGGGTAGATTTAGATTAGATATCAGGAAGCAATTCTTTCCTGTGAGGGTGGTGAAACACTGGCCCAGGTTGCCCAGAGAAGCTGTGGCTGACCCATCCCTGGAGGTATTCAAGGCCACGTTGGACGGGGCTTTGAGCAACCGGGTCTAGTGGGAGGTGTCCCTGCCCAGGGCAGGGATGTTGGAACTAGGTGGTCTTTAAGGTCCCTTCCAACCCAAACCATTTATGATTCTATGATTCTAGGAGAAGGCCTGTAGAAATTTGTTATCCTCTGTGACACAAACTCCAGGCTTCCCATGTTTTTACAAATCCAGGTAATCCAGACGGAAGAACTGAACCTGTAGGAAATATATCAGTTGGGTGCCCAATGGTGGCAGGATCGGGCCCTGAAGCAGGCCAAAAACCCAAACATATTGAAGCTCAGCTAGGCTATGTTCAGGAATGCTAGCTTCTTGCTCCCAGCAGAAAACCTGGATTTCTTTTGTAAAGAGCAAGTCTTTACCTTAATTTTCAAGGGCCTGGAGATGGCTCAAGATGGCCTGTGAATTTCATCACAAATTAGAACCAGGAAAGAGATCCTAAACAACACTGCAATCAATGACTACATCTGGAAAAGAAAAAGACTTCAAGATGACTGGTGTGTTTCCTTTACAGATGAGTTCCATTTTGAAGGTAGCAATAAAAGTTTCTTAGATAGGGGGTGGGAAAAATGATGGATTTGTGGTGGAGACAGTACATTTTTGTCCTTTATTGACTATTTGGGGGTTCATTTTTTTCCTCCCCCTTTTATGTACGTGTGTCTTTTTTTGGAAAGCGGTGCCAGATTTCTTCTTGCCCAAGAGGCTGTTCCAGTTGCAGTGGAGGGAATTTGGAGCCCTGGGGCCAAGTAATCAGAGTTGCTCTCTGCTCAGGTAGGACAGAGCTCCTCGAGTCTGTTCCTCAAGCACGTAACAAATCCTGTCCCTTTCCTTTCGAGTTCCTGCCTCTTTCTCTCAAAACCCATCAGTAATACTACACGTTGTAGAGGAAGAGGTCATCTCTTGGTTATGAAGGAAATTGTCTGGCACTGTTTTTTATGTTTTCCTTTTCAGCTGTAAATGTACAGAAGACTTTTTGGGGAGGCTGGTGGTTAGTATGTGATTAGAAGACACCCGATTCACATGTATGATGTTTCTGAAGGCAACATTATGAGTTAAAACTGGCTATTTTAATGGCTAACTGATCTTTTGAATCAGTTGCTGATAGTTTCAGTCCTTTACTTATTACAATAAACTTCTTTTGCAGCTGGAAAAATGTAGGCTTTGTAATTTAGAGACATCTCTAAAGAAAGGCACCAGAAAAGATCTTATATCTTGAACTGGTGCCAAAAACACTAAGGGTTTTTCCTTGCAATACCTGGGAATTGCTTTGTATATAAAGAATCTCACAAACTCTTTTAAAAAAATATTTAAAAGTACTGATGTTTAGGTATGGAAGTGTGTACCTACAGACTTCAATATTCCATTTCCTGTTTGCAAAGAATTTATCTTTTGTAGGATTTTTCTTCCAACTGGCACAACCTAACTTGTTTTAGATTATTAATGTATCTAATTTGTTTGTGATTATTATCGGTAACATAAATCAGAGGAGAAATAAATTTCTATGATATGCATACAAAACCACACAAAACTCAGACTGATGCTGCACTGATGCTCAATAGCTTTTAATTTACAATACATGCTGGTTTTTTTAGTATATTTCCTTTTTCATAGTACCTTTTTCTACCCTTTGACTCATTCTCAATTAACCTTTTATTGTTCAATTAAAAAAATTCTTAGTGGAATGTGCAGAATGTTTTATGTCTTTAAAACAACAAGGAACTAATTTTCCAAGACTCTTGGATTTATGGCATTGCTTAAACTACTGAAGTAGCAAAAAAAAAAGAAAAAAGGTGGTTTTCTACCAATGTTTATAGTCACTCTTTGACTCGCAGTTTTGTGAAGATGCTGCATATGCAATTTGATAAAATCATCATATGCTGTTTTATCTTAGTGATCACTGAGACTGAAGTGTTTCCAATATGCAGTATATAAGGAACATCAGTTTTATTTATTTCATGTTATAAGTAGATGGTAATAAAATCTAGCTATAATGTAAACCATCAATTGATATTAAATGTGTCAAAGCAACTCTGAAACACAAAAAGCACTTCTTTAAAGCTCTAATGTGTTTCCATGTTTTGCTTAGTCTTTCTTTTTTTCTTTGTTTTCTCAATTAGTGTTAATTTATAATGTGTCAAAAGATGAGATAATATAGCTTTACAAGCTGATCTTCCTTAAAGCCCTCTGCTAATAAATGTTTCACTTCTCCTGGGAAGATAACCATGGTGATGATATTAAGTGCAACTGTGAAGCTCTTCAGAAATTCCTCTTAAGAACCGCTTGGTGACTTCACTTTCTCAGTGTATTGCAGGTATCTACAAGGAGGTGAAATATGTATTCATAACCACAGATGTTTTTAATATTTGGGGAAAAATCCAGTGAATGTGTTTTAAGAGTGTTTTGGTAACTATATTTCTCTATAAATGCTACAAACATCTGATGCAAAACTTACCTATTCCGATTCTACATCGTCCATTGCAATGGCATGGAGTTCTGTGCTGACATTGCTTAGGGATCAAAATGTCTGGTCCCAGAAAATTATTTTGAAAAATCCAAACCCAGCAAGTGCCATCTTAAGGAAGAATTGTGATTGTGGTTCTCTTTATCCTTAAAAGTATAATAATCCACAAAGTATATGTGTATTAATGTTTGAATTGAAATGTATACTTAGAGCAAACTAAATGCATAGCGTTCTTTTTCCTGATGGCACAAACATTGTAACAGATACACGGTGGCTATCCATTTACAGAAAGTTTTGAACTATTGAAATAGCAAAATTAATTTTGAACTTACCACATCACTTTTAACATTCTGATTTAAAATATTTGCTGAAAAGCTTTTAAAAAAGAATTAAAGTGCAATTTAAACAAATTTTCTATTTCAAGGGAAGTCTACTGAGTTGTTTTGAAGTCTATGAATAAGCACAGGTTCTTTTTTCCTGGCTCCCATATACTTAATAGATTTTTTCCTTATTCATTCTTACTCATTTGATGTTATTAGCTTAGAGTTTCAAATGCCATGCCATAATTTCCTTTAATATATGAAATTGGTTTTGCACAGTGCATTCCAGCATTCTCCATGCTGAGGAAATGCAAGCTACAGTTAAAGTGTGTGGTTTTTCTCAGTGTGACAGCTGAAGTTGTCTTACGCTCCTTTCATGTTCTGTGTGCATAGAAACAATCTAAGTCCTATGTGACTATTGAAAGTACCTTGCGATTTTTCTTGGGTTTCATTCTTTTTTTGAAAATCTAGTCAAAGTCTGAAATATTAAATTTGTTCGTGAAAGAAAGAAAAATATGTTGGTGTCTTGAACAATACATGTTGCAAGAAAAGAACTTGGAGGTAAAATCGTACTTGCCTGATTAGCAATGTTGGCTTTTCTAGATTTTCCACAAGGCTGAAGAAACAAAATCCTTGCTGATATAGAAAGCGATTTCAGCTCCTAGATCAAAAAGAAAAAACACTTTTAAAAAAGTCTAGATTCATAGACTTCCAGGGACAGATTTTAACCAATGTTGCAGACCTCCTCAATCTTTGACGTATAATTAAGTAGTGACAGAAATGGAATTCTCACTTGCCTGTCAAAAATGGGAACTTTTAACATATCTAATTCAGAAAGGATCTTAAATAAACATTTTTTTTAATAACTTGAAAATTAAATCCTTACGTGTTTACTATAGTCATTGTTGTTACAGTCATGGGTTTGTATTTCAACTGTCTATTCAGTGTAACAGCTTGCTGTTGTATTTGGAAACTTCTAAATGCCATTTTCTAAGAGATTGAAACCCATAACTCACTCGACTTCTCACTGAAAAATGGAGAATCCTTGACAGTGGGTCTGTGGTGTGAAGGATCTCTCAACAGTGTGTTCCTTGTGGGAGCCCAGCTCTAGAAAGTCAACTGGTAAATTACAGACCATGTCTTGCAAAAAATGACACATGTTCTTGACTTTACACACTCCAGATGGCATAACAGGCTTCAGTAATACATTGTACAGCATTTAAACAAGTATTTTTATTAATAATAATTATTATTATAATATAATTTATATTATAATTTTTAAAAATATTTTAATTAATTCATTGTTTAAACAAGTAAAAACATCTTTTTTGGATTTAGGATTGTCTACCTTACAGTCAAAATCAACACCTTTCAAGTCTTTTTGTAGGCTGAAGCCCATCCTGACTTTCCCCTGCCCACCCTCCTTCCTGTCCCCATCCCCGTCCCCATCCCCATCTCATCAGTAAGTGCAAATGTTTGGCGTCAGGGTTGGGGTTTTGACGTTGTTTCAGATTAGCACTTCAGAATTGAGTTTAGAGTTTTGCTAGCACAGCCCAATGAGCAAACCCTATTCAAATCAATGTTGGACACTATTTCAGTATTATTTCATCAAAGAATCCATTACAGCATTAATCAAAAACAGGAACAAAATTTTTTTCGGATCTGCAAAATACGTTTGAAAAGTATGTCTAGTGTGAAAATGAAAGACAAAAAAAAGAGAAATGTATTAAGGGAAATAATTGTGAGATCCAAGAATCTGCAAACGCAGTCAAAATTTATAACTGTGTTTCCATTTTAATATGACATTAAAACTTTCCAGTCTAAAGCTTCTGGGAAGGAACTAGAGGGAAACATTGTGGCAAGATTGTGCACAAACTATTCAAATTAACTGAAAATGATATCTTGTGGAGACAAAATTCACTGGCAGGCTTGGCAAAAAGAAAGGAGATGGCAGCGTCAAAATATCACGCTGTTACAAAAAATGTTGCCTTTCAACACTTCCTTAATGAAGTGCATTGACTTTTTCACACTGTGTGTACCTTAAACAAAAGTGCTGAAGACTTTGGGCAGCAGAAAGGAATGCCTAGATGTATTAATTCAGCTAAAATTTCTTTTGGAATTTGCTGTATCACATACTGATTTTTTTTCCCCTTTTTTGCCAGAGGAAAGTAAAATCTGTATTTCACATAATTCTATGAAAGAGGTTGTGGTACAAACACATTGAAAAATGTTATCTTTCTGTTTTATTGTTAAATGGGAATTACAAATTCATCTTGAAATTCTACTGTGATATATAATTTTAAATATGCATTCTTGGAATAAGGGTCTGTTGCAAACCTGGTTACAAAGCCTTGCTCCCAAAGGTAACTGACATCACGAGGTCTGCCCATGTCTCCTTTTGGGAAGGAAAGACAACTCCTTCACAACCATCATGGGGCCCATCACAAACTAAGTTTTGTCCACTAATAAAACTTCGAAGACTAATGATTTGGAGGGTTGGTATTCAGTAAAATGGAGAAGATATGCTGGTGATGGATAGTATGACAAGAACATGCATAACGAAGAACAGGTAGCCGAGGGGTATAGTTAAACATATCTGCACTGGCCCCCAACTTTGCTCTCAGCTCATTTTGAAGTTGATCTTGGGCACATTGACAGCTGTGGTGTTTAATGAGCCTCCAGATGTTTACATCAGGAGCTTTCTCTTCTTTAATTTTTTGCACATGACCTTTAGATGTTGCCTGTAATCTTCATGCACATTGTGGTCCTGCTCCTCCCCAGTTTAGTCCAGCAGAGAAATTCAAAGAGCTCGACTCACACCTTGAATACCTAACATACTTTTCTACAAGGATTCCTCTCTACAGCTGTAAATGCTGACAGTTTATCTACACTGAATAGCAAAGTCCTGTTAACGAATCCTGGTGTTGTGCAGATTGGCATCTTTCACCTTAATTAAGTTGGTCTAGATTGACACCATTACAAAACCAAGGATCAACCATGGAAGAACCAACTTCAATTATCTGCAGCCAAGCCAGGGAAAAGGTCTGATTATCTAGTCGATGCTAACCAGAATTGTTCATGAGTCCCTTTTCTGTGACAAGTAAATTCTGTGGTCTAGCCAAAGATTCAAGAAGACTTAACAGATTTTAGCTTGTGGTTGAGATCTATAGCTTGGTCTGCACTGAGACTGCTTGCTTTAATAATCCCAGTTACAGAAATGTGACAAACAATAGAGCAAGAGTAGTGCAGTTGCAGTTTATCATTAGACCTTTTTTTTCCTGGAAATTTATATGTGCTGCACCAGTAGAAGGGCATATGGAGATGCACGCACACACTTCAACACACAGAAAGCATTGCTAGTATGTCCGTAATCTTGTTTTCTTCTATTGAAGGAAATGCTTGCTATCTCTAGCATGTAACAGGTCAGTCACTGCAAAGAAGACACTGGTCTGAATGGGCTGTGAGCTCCTAAGAAGCTGGTCTTCCTTTTACTAGCAGTGAAAAAGACTGTTCATATTGGATGTAGTCTGAGTGTTAAGAGTATAAGACCAATGCAATGAGAGGCATCCTTAGGCAAGACAACAGAAATCACCCCTACTTGTTTTATTATTGGAACAAAACAAAAAAAAGCGCCAATGTAACATGACAAACTGTTTCACAGCTTGTGAAAAACCACTTCTAAGCATTTTTAAAACAAACCTTTCAATTAAAAAAAGCCACAGTGACTGATTTCTTAAGAATAGGAGTCCAGATTTCTGTCTTCCCAGTTACCATAAGAACAGATGCCACCTATTTGTTGTGCACAGTGGGAGACACACTATTACATAATGCAGAGGCACCATTTGTAGCTATCATAAACAGCTGCTTGTTGACTTAAATAGGTAGTAAAACAGCAGAGAAAATGGAGCTCTGGATTTTGCCCTGAGCTGTGCATAGCAGTTCCGAAGAGCCAATCTACTGCAGCAAGCTCTGTGTGTGACTTACTTGTGAAAAAATGAAGTTAGCACATTAGGAAAGAAATTTAGAGAGGGGGGAACTGCATAAGCCACTGATGCAACTGTATTTTGAATTTAGCTTCCCAGGAACAGATAGCTGTCACACTGATACTGCGTTTCCGCATGGTTCAGGTTCAGTCTAGCTGCACTGACAGCACATGGGCAGGAAACAACCTCAAGATACTTCTGAATATCCTTAGAAATGTTCCAAAATTCCCAACATGGTCGAGACAACAGCGTATTGCAGGTTGGTTATTAAAAATCACCAACTTCATTGCAGAACAGAGGGCGCTGATAAAATGACATATGCTATTGGTTTTAACGGAGAAAAATATGTTAAATGTAATAAACGCTACAAATTCTCTGTCCTTAGGCAGCACCAACTAATGATTGCCTGTAAGTCAAGAGGAAAAGAGATTTGCAATGTGATGCAGCTTCAAAATGTTAAACTCGATGGCTATTAGCAGACACAACTCTGCTCGACACTTTTATGTCCTCACAAAGATGACCAAGATTGACCTTTTCTGGATAGGTTTTGGCACCAGTAACAACACTCTCTCTCTTTAGTGTCTTTCACAGTTAATTTAAATTGTTATGACTACAACATCTTACCAGGAGTTGTTGTTTCTATTTTATATACATGACATTTTAATTCTGAGGACAAAAAGTTTTTTATAGCCAAATATTTCCTTAATGCTCTTGCTGTGCTAAAGTCTCTGTTGCTGTAGTGCTTGGTATGAACCAATGTATCCAGTATTTGTTTTGACAGTAAACAGACTTCTGCTAGCATGCTATTGCCAATAGGAGTAGAGCGGAGCTCCACAGATACATGGCACATAACAGAGGTCACATCTACATGCAGATATTCAGGCACAAACACTTAGCCTGCTTCACTTCTATCTGAATTCAGCAAATTAGCAGCAATACAGCAAATTCAGCAATACAATTTTATAATCCCAAGCCCTATAGAAGCTGTTGAGCCAACATTGTCCTAATGCAGTAGAAATGCTAACAGCACAGGACTGAACCCACAACTTGCTTGAGTACGTAGACGCAAGTAATTCAAATGGTAAGACCTGTAACTTCAGGTATGTATTGCTTGAGTACAGCAGTACCATCTATTTTGTCTCTGCTGTCCTACAATGTCTCCATTGAGTGTCTTTCACCTAATATAGCTGATGACACCAGAGGCATCTTCTAGTGGTGGGGTTGTTATCCCAGGGTATCTGGATTCATCAAGCTTGCGCTCTCTGCTCTAAGCATGCTAGGAGTCACAGAATCACAGAATCACAGAATCACAGAATGGTAGAGGTTGGAAGGGACCTCTGGAGATCATCTAGTCCAACCCCCCTGCCAGAGCACGGTCACCCAGAGCAGGTTGCACAGGAACGCGTCCAGGCGGGTTTTGAATGTCTCCAGAGACGGAGACTCCACCACCTCTCTGGGCAGCCTGTGCCAGGGCTCTGCCACCCTCAAAGGAAAGAAGTACCTCCTCATGTTGAGATGGAACTTCCTATGTTCAAGTTTGTGCCCATTACCTCTTGTCCTGTCACTGGTCACCACTGAAAAGAGCCTGTCCCCATCCTCCTGACACCCCGCCTTTAAGTATTTATAAGCATTGATAAGATCCCCCCTCAGTCATCTTTTTTCCAGACTGGAGATCCAAATCTTTCTGCCTTTCTTCGTAAAAGAGGTGTTCCAATCCTCTAATCATCTTGGTAGCCCTTTGCTGTACCCTCTCCAGCAGTTCCCTGTCCTTGAACTGGGGAGCCCAGAACTGGACAGCACTCCAGACGCGGCCTCACCAAGGCAGAATAGAGGGGGAGGATGACCTCCCTCGACCTGCTGGCTACACTCTTCTTGATAAACCCCAGGATGCCATTGGCCTTCTTGGCCACAAGGGCACATTGCTGGCTCATGGTCATCCTGTTGTCCACCAGGACTCCCAGGTCTCTTTCCATAGAGCTGCTCTCCAGCAGGTCAGCCCCCAACCTGTACTGGTGCAGGGGGTTATTCCTCCCCAGGTGCAGCACCTTACACTTGCCCTTGTTGAATTTCATAAGGTTTCTCTCCGCTCAACTCTCCAGCCTGTTCAGGTCTCTCTGTATGGCAGCACAGCCTTCTGCTGTGTCAGCCACCCCTCCCAACTTTGTGTCATCAGCAAACTCTCTGAGGGTGCACTCTATCCCTTCATCCAGGCCATTGATGAATATACTGAACAGGACTGGAGACAGTACTGACCCCTGGGTAACACCACTTGTCACTGACCTCCAACTAGACTCTGTGCCCCTAATCACGACCCTCTGAGCTCTGTCTTTAAACTAATTTCCTATCCACCCCACTGTCCTTTCATCTAACCTACACTCCTAAGCTTCCCTATGAGGATGCTGGGGGAGACAGTGTCAAAAGCCTTGCTGAAGTCAAGGTAGACAACATCCACTGCCCTCTCCTCATCTATGCATCTAGTCATGCCATCATAGAAGGCTATCAGATTAGTCAGACATGATTTCCCCTTGGTGAATCCATGTTGAGTACTTCTGATAGTTTTCTTTTCCTCCATATGACTTGAGATGAGGCCCAGAACAAGCTGTTCCATCATCTTTCCAGGGATGGAGGTGAGGCTGACCAGCCTGTAGCTCCCCAGGTCCTCCTTCTTGCCCTTTTTGAAGACTGGAGTGACACTGGCTTTCCTCTAGTCCTCAGGCACCTCACCTGTTCTCCAGGACCTTTCGAAGATGATGGAGAGCAGCCCAGCAATGACTTCCGCCAGCTCCCTCAGCACTCTCGGGTGCATCCCATCGGGACCCATGGACTTGTGGATATCTAATTGACCTAATTGACCGCTCACTTGATCCTCCTCAACCAAGGGTAAGTCTTCCTCTTTCCCTGTTACTTTCTCCAAAGTCTGGGACTCCTGAGGGCTGGGCCGAGCAGTAAAGACTGAAGAAAAGAAGGCATTCAGTAACTCCGCCTTCTCCGCATCCTCCGTCACCATGGCTCCTGTCTCATTCAACAGTGGGACCACAACTTCTCTAGTTTTCCTTTGCCTTTCTTTTTCCTTTTGCCTCCAGCAGACCTCACTTTAGCCTTCACATATGTTCTGTTCCATCAGGGCTCAAGCAGAATAAGTTCACCTCCTACACAAGCTCTTCCCCACTGTCAGCTCATACATAGGTTTCAAAACATTCTAAACTAATAATTTAAAGCAAGCACAGGTTCACTAGGTATTGGCAGAGAAACAGAAGGGGGCTTACATTTTGGAAGGTGGTCTTCATTGTCAGTTCCTGGTGTAGCCAAGCAGGAATGCTGAATGCCGCTCATTGGACTGATTCACGGATTCTTCCCTTTTTTTCAGATCATTTGGGTACCCTCAGCAGGGCAGCTCTGGAGACACTCAAACACTCCAGACTACCATTGCACAGCACTAGTTCAGGTACTTAAAATCACTGGGATGTGCTAGTATGAAGTCCACAACAGATTTGGTGAGATGTTTGCTTTACCTGGTGAAGAAAAGAAAGTTAGTATTTAGGATCTACACTTCAGTAGTGCTACCAGTACCATTAGTTTGTTTCAAGACTCAGTGTTATTTCCAACAGAGTGTTTGCTTTTTTCCTCTTATTAGTTCTTTTATAGATGTACAAGCCTTCACAGGCCAGTTGTCACCTGTCAGCTTCTTCATTCCCGTCTGTGACAGAGGAGTGCCTCTTTGGGTAGTCTTGCAGTCAGGACATCGTTCACAATTTTTCCAGTTAATTTGAAACACCTTCCAGCTCATACTGCTTTGAATAACAAAGTTGTTGATTTTCTTTCCTTTCTTGATGGAAAATGGCTTTGTTAATTCTTAAGATACAATATAATTAAAAGGGAGAAATGTCCATTTCAAAGCTCAAATCCTGTCATTATTAGCACTTTCTTTCAAAATATTTTAGTGGAATAAATACAGCATTACAAGACAAATATTTTGAAATAGTCATTGTCAGTTGTATCTACCCTATAGACAGTGACTACATCAGATACTTGTACATCTGATTTTCTTTAAGAGGATATGAGAAGTCTTCTGCTGCAGCAGGCTCTAAGCTGCACAAGCTGCAGTGCTTTGCACAGAGCTGCATGGGTCCAGCCATTCAAAACTCATTCCTCAGCAATCCAAACTCTAGGATGTGGTATGTTGGCTGCAGGGCCAGGAAGAACATTTTCCTTGCCCATTTCTGCCTCCTTCTTACCTCTTCCCAAAAATAAGATTAAGTAGATGAGAAGGTAAGGCATTGTGTTCTTTGCTGCCATTACTGTGACCTGTCTATAGGTTATCACTGTGGCCATTTCATTTACTTAAAATAAACTATTCAAGTCTTGAATAAACGAGTCAGAGCATGCTAGAATCTGTGACCTGCATTAAATCCCATTCTTGCATCTCCATAACTGTTAGAACTAAAGACACTGTTTTTTCTTAGGACATTATTTGAAAATCCGTCATCTTATTAATATCTTAATGTTCTAATACTTTTTGGTAGTCCCTTGCGACGGGAGCCGTGCCGGAATGGTGCTGAACTGGACAGCTGCTGACTGCAGCGCGACCGCCACCGCCTCCGCGCAGCGCGGGGAAACTGTCTCTGCTCGGTGGTGGCACGTTTTTATGGAACGTGGTTGTTGTCAGCACCGTCTGCTCACGGGTGGGCAAGGGGCCCTCTGCTATCGCTGCCCACCTGGCTGCGACGTTGCCCTTGTGCGGGGAGTCTGAGAACTCATCTTGGCTGAGATTGCTTAGAAGCTCCTGTTTCAGGTAACTCCAGCCTTGGTATTACTGTATTTAATAAACATTAGGACTTAAATATGGAAAGTGTGTTAATTTAGATTCAACAATGAAGATCAAGGAAAGCTTGTATAAAAGGAAGGTGAAGTTTTATGACAAAGCACGAGCAGAAAAAGAAGTGCCAGAACAGGCACGATCAGGTCTCACAGAGTCCAAAGCACATAAGATATGATTTAAAGTAATGACTTCTATAACAGTCTCATAAGTTAGTCTACTCTGCTTCTTGATTTTGCAGCTTTTAGGGGCACGTATGTTCAGGCTCTGTCAGTAACCACAGTGTCCCTAACCTTGCACTTTTAGTCTTTCAAAAGTGTTCTCTTTAAATGAATATTAAATAGCCCAGGATTCAATAAAACTGTTAAAAGTCAGAAACACCTGTCTCACATCCTTCAGAATGGCTTTTGTTACAGCATTTACTTTCAAGTTTGTGGTTAACAAGATTGCAAAGTACTCAAAAAGTAAGATGAATGCATAAATGAATCCATTTCACAACCTCTATCTCAAAATTAAATTAGACTGAAAGTGTTTGAAATAAGTAACACTGGATCTAAGGTCTCTTGACATAAATAACAGGTGATTAGAAACAGACAAATAGGACAGAGAAAGTCATGACTAAATCCAAGGCTCTGTTCTGCACCTCTCCACCATTAAAGATGATCTATTTTCATTCAGCAGATTTTTCTTAAACAAAGATCTGTTATTTAAGTGAGATACACTGACAGCCTGTTTAGCATATTTGGGAAATAAACTCTTCTTGAATGTGTACCTTTTTTTTTCAACACATAATACTAATTCCATTAAACTCAAGTAAGTATCTACTTACCCAGAAAATTTATTTCAGAAGTCTTCTCTTTCTTTTGTGGCAAGTTGGTCATGATCTCATTTCCTAAATGAATTTCTTTCTCTTTCTGAAGGTACAAAGAAAATTCATCTCAAAGCAGCACATGCTTCTACATAGTAGAAAATAGATGTCTGAATCAGCACTAATCAAATGTTACAGCTTGAAAGATCCAATTGGTTCCACATACCCACACTGTAAAGACTCAGAAGTGCATGGAGCTGTTACGTTCCATTTGTTAGAACAATAAGAAGAGGAAATTGTGGTGCCCACCAGCAAGAGCCTTCAGGCTACAAGACAACCCATCTAGTAAAAGATTTTTGGTTTCATCACATTTCAGTTGAGGTGAGTAGCTTCTGTCTCTAAACATCATGGAAATTCTCAAGTTCTTAAAAATACTCTGATAGGCACAATTTGTAAGCAGTACTTTTTTTTTTTTAATAGAAGCTGGGTCCCCACTAGCATCCTGATTGGTAGTTAAAATGAACTATTCTGTTCTGTCACTGTGCAATCAACCACCTGTGCAATCAGTCAGGGAGACTGTTACTGAAAATGCCAATATACATTTAAATTAATTAAGTTGTTACCATTGCATTTCTGACTGCTAGCCCTGGAGGCACCAGAGACATTGTAGGGAGGCACTGAAGTTCACTACATTTTTCTGTATTTCTCCTTGCCCAGGGGAAAGAAGTATAAAACTTTTCCTGAACTATTAAAAAAAAATCAAACAAACAAAAAAAAAAAGATGAAAAAAATTGGAAATGGTTGAAATAAGAACAAATATCTAAAATTACAGCAGTATTCCACATTTCCATCTTTATTGCAGATGATTTCTTTGATCCTGCTTACTTTCAGCTGAAGCCCAGCAGTAGGTGCATACCCTGGTCCCTGCTGTATTCTGAGTGTTAGAGCTGAAGATCTACTAGAAACAGATGGATTCACTCAGTTTTGTACTTGCATGTAGAGGACTGTGCCGTGCGAGTTTTCATTTCTTTTAATTTGCAATTGTCCAGCAGAACGACTGCACAGCTGCAAATTGCAGCCACTCTTTAGATATATTGATGGATTCTTGTTTTCCCATCTGTGTTCAAACTGCAGCATTGTTACACTGTCATCTGGCACAGCAATCATGCATCTTTTAAACAAAAACTCATAATCCCAATGGATTCCAAGATAAAATGAGTAAAAATTACATGTTTTCTATCTTTCTTCTCAGCCCTTTCTATCACACGTAACCAGATTGAAGGAAACATTCTCTTCCATCCAAGTATTCAAGAGAGGACTGAATTGTTAACTGACTTAACTTTAAACATGAAAACTGCTTTGTTTTCTAGAGGAAAACCAGAATATTCAGGCAGCTTTGAGATTCATAGTAATTCATTACATTTGTTTTTACAGAGTTTCTGTTCATGAGACTCATAGTTCAAACCTGTAACTGCATGGAAAGTGGGTGGGAATCAGCAGATCTTGCCTGTTTCCATCATTGCATTTCCACATACAGGTAACTTCACAGCCCTCTGTCTCCTTTTGCCCCTTTTTAATGATGCTGACTTCTCTTTGTAAAGCATTTTGCAATCTAGTGACACAAGAGTACATATCTGGAGGAGATTATTACTAAAGCAATAGTGCCAATATAATGCAGCCAGTGGTCAGAGAGGAATACAGCTTGGTACCAAAGTAGTGATTAAGAAATAAGAACCATACAAAACCAACAGTGGGATACTAAATAGGTTTAAAATGACCAATAATGAAATTAGAATCAAATGCAGTTAGAAATGGAGAATTGTAAGACTGGCCATATTTTTGGGGTTTGTTTTGTTTTGTTTTGTTTTTAAATGAGTAAACTTGGAAACTATAAATCATGATAGATGGGAGAAGGACAGAGGAGGAAAAATTGATACAAGACAAGATGGATCTTAGAAATATCCATCCAAGATGTTCTTAGAAAGCTGAGCACGAACAAAGAGGATGACCAGCAGCACAGCAAAATATGAAGGAATGCAGGTAAGAGAAAAGGACATAGGTTATCCTTACAAAATGCAGAGTCCTGTTCTGGGAAAGGAACTTAAGAAAGGACTTCAGTGAGAGGAGAGGAAAGAAGAGGAGACAGCAGAGTCATAGCAGCTAATCAGCTTACCATGAGCTCTTGACCTGTTCCCATGGTCAATAAGGCTGCACGTACAGCCAGGAGAATTGTGAGTAGGAAGAGAAAGTTCTGCCTATGGGAACATGGAAGCTCAGCTTGCTCTCAAGGTGGGGAAAGTGCTGTAAAGCCACCTTCCATCACTATGCAAAAGCATCTTACCTTCTTAAAATTTGAGTCCAGGGTTTTGAGATATGGTCCTTCAGGAATACTGGACCAGCACTCAGTCTGTAGTTGTGGTGTTCCTCAGAGTGGACTTAAAGTAGAATAGAAGACAAGGAGCAGTTTAGAGAAAGAACATCACTTGATCACATTTTGCTTATGTAAAAGTTCAGCAGGCGAATAACAAATGACATTTTGGTTGTCATGGGCAACAATTTCAACTGCTTGCAAAGAGTGCTTTTCCCCACCCCTTCCCTGAGCCTGGCACAGGCAGTGAATGAAAAGGCATGCCAATAACATAATTTCCTGAAATAAAGCCACTCTTACTATTTCGTCCCCAACTGCTTGCTATTTTAAACTTTATCAGATGATGTACAGTTACCAAAGCAGTCAGTCTGATATGCCAAGAGAATAATTTCCCACACTAGAAGAAAACAGTTGTGTTACTCCTTCCTTCTTCCCCTACAGCTTAATTTACCCAAGAAGGGCACAGGTCAGCTCATTTCAGAGATTGCCAACATGCCTACAAAGGGTGAACTCTTCAGCAGGCAATGACAAAAATCAAGGGACAGTCCCTCCTTACACCACCTCTCTCTCATTGTGCACCAGTTAAAGCTGGATACAGGTTTGTGCCGTGCTTATTGCAGCACTATTTGTCAAGATATGGAGGGCTGTGCTCTTTGAAGACCTTTCTTGGAGTGGACTCTAAGCCTATTTTATTTTCTGATTTCCCGCTTTTGAACACAGAGGTTAACCTAGAATTTTCAAGGAAGCATCAAGACAAAGATTACAATTGCCCTAGTGCAGCAGACTCTCTGATTTGCATGTGAAAAGTGACGGGCCAGGCAAAGTTATAGCCCCAGAGTTAACCCTGCTGGTGAGGAATCCTTCTTCAATTTAACACATGGCAGCTTAAGACCAACACAGATGTTTCATATATTGCTGTCCAGGATGTCCCCAAGCTGCCATGTGTATGGAAAATCCACAAGCTGGGACCCTTACAGAAGACAAAAATCCTGTGCTTAATCAGGGAGCCAGGAGAGATCTGGACTCTTATGAAAGAAGCATTGAGGTGATTCCTTCACCCAAAAGGAACAGTGCCCACATTACCAAAAAAACAGAGAGAGAGAAACAGAGTGTGGAGAAACACTTTATTCAGAAAACATAAAACCTTCCAAATTCTCAGCCATTCCTCAGATCAGAAACGACCATTTTTTTCTGGAAAAAGAAAACATTCCCCCCTCAAACTCACATAAACAACTTCTTATCAGGTCCACGTATGCACAGGACACAGAAGAGCCTCTCAAGAAAACCCAGCAGTTGCTACTGTGAGAAGTTCAGGAGGGAGAGCTAGATTCAGGGAGAAAGACTTTGTTGATGAGCAGCATACACCAGCTTTGCACTGTTGTGCAATAATCCTCGTTATTGAAACATCAATATGCAGAACAGAACAGGCTGGTGAGAACAGCCAAGTGAGTACTTGTTGAAGGTAGTCATCTGACTAATAAGGATGAAGAAAAAGTGGAGGCATTCAATGCTTTTTTTGCCTCAGTCTTTAATAATACTGATAGACCTTGGGCTTCACGGTTCCCTGAATCAGAGGACCACAAGTGTGGGAACAGTGACTTTCCATTTGTGGACACTGAAATTGTAAGGGACCAGCTGTTTCAGCTGAATGTTCACAAGTCCATGGGGCCTAATAGGATTCATCCTGAATACTGAAGGAGCTGGCAGATGTTATGGCAAGACCCTTCTCAATCATCTACCAAAGATCTTGGGAGTCTAGGAAGGTCCCTGCTGACTGGAAGCTAGCCAATGTTATTCCAATTTACAAGAAGGGCATGAGGGAAGACCTAGGAAACTACTGATCTCTTAGTCTAACCTTAGTTCCTGGGAAAATTACGGAGAAGCTTATACTGGGTACTTCTGAAAGGCATTTAAGGAATTGTGCAATCATCAGGCACAGTCAACATGGGTTCACAAAGGGAAAGTCCTGTTTAACTGATTTTATATGACTCTACGGTGAGGTCACCTGCCTAGTGGATGAAGGCAAGGCAGTAGATGTAGTTTTCTGGATTTTAGTAATGCTTTTGATATTGTCCTTCACAGCATCCTTCTGGACCAGTGTCCATCTGTGGGATCAGCAGGTTCATGGTGCGCTGGGTGAAGAACTGGCTGAATGGCAGGGCCCAAAGGCTTGTTTGTAGTGAATGGGGCTACATCTCGCTGGTTACTGGTTACCAGCAGTGTTCTTCAGGGCTCAAGGCTGTGACCAGTGTCGTTCAATATATTTATCGATGATCTGGATGCAGGAGTTGAATGCACCATTAACAAGTTTGCTGATGATACCAAACTGGAAGGTGCTGTTGACTCTCTTGAGGGACAAGATGCCTCACAGAGGGCTCTAGATAGACCTGGACCTGGGGTTGTTGGTCGACTGCCAGCTGAATATGAGCCAAGTGTGCCCAAGTGTCCAAGAGGCCAACAACATCCTGGCTTCTATCAGAAATAGCGTGCCCAGTAGGACTGGGGCAGTAATGGTCCCTCTGTACTTGGCACTGGTGAGGCCCCACCTTGAATACTGTGTTCAGTTTTGGGCTCCTCACTACAAGAAAGACATTGGGGTGCTGGAGCAGGTCCAGAGAAGGGCAATGAAGCTGGTGAGGGGTCTGGAGCACAAGTCTTATGAGGGGCGGCTGAGGGAGCTGGGGTTGTTCAGCCTGGAGAAAAGGAGGCTGAGGGGAGACCTTCTCGCTCGCTACAACTACCTGAAAGGATGGGGTAGCGAGGGGGGGTTGGTCTCTTCTCCCAAGTAACAGGCAATAAGACAAGAGGAAACGGCCCCAAGTTGCACCAGGGGAGGTTTAGACTGGATATTAGGAACACTTTTTGCACCAAGTCAAGCATTGGAACAGGCTGCCTAGGGAAGTGGTTGAGGCATCATCCCTGGAGGTATTTAAAAGACACCTAGATGTGTCACTTGGGGACGTAGTTTAGTGGTGGACTTGGCAGTGTTAGGTTAATGGTTGGACTCGATGATCTTAAAGGTCTTTTCCAATCTAAAGAATTCTATGATTCCATGATTCTAAAACAAATTAAAATAATGTAGAAAGATTACATAAATAAAAAAAACCACAGAAATAGGCAGAAGAATACATATGGTCCTTCCAAGAACCTAGGGACAGATTGAAATATTAGCAGAGCTTTTAACAAAAGTCTTGACAGAAATAAGGGAAATTTATATGAGGCCTTTTTATTTAATTACAATTGTTTCCAGGGAACAAGGAACAGCAAAACTTGCTTGCATTTAAGAAATTAGACATTCACATGAATAGCAATCACATACACAGCTCTACCAATAGCCTATTCAGTTTCAGAGCGATGGTAATTTATCACCTTGTTGTATTGCTTCAAGATGAGCTTCAAGATCACATGATATAGCATAGGTGGAAGTTCTTAGTGGAGCTGCAACAGCTGTTGATTGTAATGCAGCTCAATTACAGCAGATACATGGAGCAACACAGTCAACACTTGAGAAACCAGCATCCACAATATGCACTTTGCAGAGGTTTTACTTTAGTCCTCTTCTAATCTGGTGAAATGATCCGAATGGCAGTTAGAGGTTGGAGAGCATCTGTGGGTGCAGTTTTGCTTGGAATGAACCCAGTGGCTGCAATGCAAAGCCCAGGGTGAGAAATGGGGTCTATCGGGGGGCCTCCTTCGAAAGCGTACTCTTGGTCTGAACTAAGACACTAATGTAGGTGCATGCTTTACTTCGCACCTACACAAAGTCAGTAGAAGCAGTTTCTTGCATAATTGCTCTATCTTCACTAGATCCAGACTCTTACATGCAGTTTTAATAGATACTGTGCTTCTTAATGCTTCTCTCAGTAAAAAATTGCTTGCAAGTTGCTAGTAGTTATGGAGAACTTTGATTAGCTATAGTCTACCTGGATTGCTCATCAGTAACCATGAGGAGAGAATATGCAGGCTGCATCCCAGCTAACACTGTTTCTTATTCAACTTCCAGAAAAGGAGAAAAAAAAAACCTTAAGAAGCAAAATCAGTACTTTTTGGTCCAAAAAATAATAAAAAAGGGCAGATATTCACTACTCACTTAACTGACTTCACACTTTCTCACCCACTACCATCAGTGCAAAATAAAACAATTGTACCCCAGCATGGTTTTAAGATGACACGTGTGATTCTGTAATCAGAAATAAATTTTTACACAACTGTCAAATAATTGCACATCCATTTGGTAGCACTTATATACCTCTCTACCTAACTGTTTCCAGGAGAAAGTTACCCTGCCAGCACCACTCCTTTAACATGATTTCCAGGTGCAAAATTCCCAGCAGACTTGAAGTCCATTTGAGAAGAAAGGCTTATGGTGAGCCTGTTGCACCATCATAGCTAGGGTCACATTCCCTGATATTTGCATTGTCCAGCCTCTGGAACAAACTGGGACCGTCATGTGGGTAGCCCAGTTACAGCCCCATGAGAAGAGGGAGGGAAAGTACCAGGGCAGCAAACCACCCTTATGGTTTAGTTCCCATGTTTTCCTTGCATAGCATCTCTTCCTGCCACAGCTGGAACAGAGTACGGGGTTAGGCAAGCAGACAGCCAGTCTGCCCTGGTAAGCATTTCTTTGTTTCTTATGTTCATCATAGAGCTTAATGTCTTGGATGGTGCCAAGGATGGAGATCCATGGGAAGGGCTGGCTTTCTGGGACTCAGATCTACTAGTACCAAGCTCTGAAGCTAATCCTCTGCCTTTTTTATTCTTCACTTTTTAAGCAAGGTAACAGTCACGTTTTTGTTTATGTATATATGAGTACATGCTTTAAAGACTGCGTTTGTGGAGATCACAAGTGGGGTGATGTATGGATGAGCTAGTAACTTAGATTACACCTGTCCTGAGGATTAGATAGAGGGGTACTGTGAAAAAACATATGCAGATTTTTTAGTGGACAGCTGGGGAAAAAGTGAGAAAATGACTGAGAATTCATTGCTAGACCATGCTTCCCTCTGCATACTGTGAGGGCAAAAGTATCTGACCTTGACTGAGACCATATTGAATCCCGCCCTGGGGAATGACATGCAGATATCACAAAAAGGTTAGTTCTTAATTACAAAAGCTTAAGTGGTATTAGAAGAAAAGAAGAGTAAAGAAACTAAATGCACCCTGAAGAATAAAGAGGTCAACACTTTGCTCGGTGTCCCTTACTGTTTGATGGTTCATCAGAGCTGCAGAGATCAACAAAGAAATGCCATTAGCAGGAGTTCCCATCTCTGCTCTGTTTCTTGGAGGAAAATCTCAAAACATATGTGCAAGGAGCAGGAGGAAGAAAGGAGACCAATCTCTGCTCCCATGGAATAATTACTAAATTGGCCAAAAATACAAAAGTACAGCATTGTTCACACATTAAGGAAAAGTATAAAATTAAGAGGCTTCTGAGGCAGAAAGCAGCTGTGGCTGGCACGCGAAGAATGCAACATCTGCAGTTCCCTGTACGAGGATGCTTGCGAAGCTACATGAGATACGGAACGCGAGGTAATTATTCCATGGCCTTGTCTTATGCAGATACAGGAACGAGATGGTACCATGAAACAGATAAGCTGCCTAACTAGCTTACTGTGGAACAGATAAGCTGCCTACTCGCTACCCTGAGCCAACATTTTGTCAAATTTTGATGAAATGCTGTCCTTTGTGCGAACTTTGCTCATTATAATGTCACTATAATACCAAAACACACCTCCATCCCGAAGGTTACCCACCTCCAAGGTGCGACCACTCCTTCTTGAGTCTGCGCCCTGAATTTTTCGTAAACTATACCTTTAAAGGTGAAGCGAGAGAATTTTACACCAATCATAATAAAAGTATGTATGACTAAAGTCACTCAAACTCCACCTTGAAGATAACAAATAGTATAAAAATAGCCCAAGAGAGGGGGGATATCAGGGAAGACACCATCCCGAACCAGTCAAGGAAAACATCACTGGCTTCCGGGATCAGTCAATGGGCTGAGCCTTTCCTCCCCTCCTAGGGACGCCTTTGGGTAAGACTTAGAATATACCGAGTGTTTCCTCGGGGAACTTAGAAATTTCTCTAGAGAATCTCTATCCTACATTTATAGTCAGGCTATATTGTTTATAACTTTGTCACACGTTTTGTATATTCAACAATACCTTTATTTGCATTGTCTGCTTTGCAGACAGTGTATTTACCACCGTCAGTCCTAAGAACCTATATATCTGTTGTTTAAATAAACTGCACTGTTTAAGTAGCTAGTCGTTTTGGTTTCTCACTGAACACGACCAACGACTCGAAGGTGGCCATGCTAGTTTATGAGCATGACTAGACTGAAGGTGCAGTCCACTATTAGTGTATCCAAATCGTAATAGTTTAATACATATTAAACGCGACTGCACTGATAGTGTCGAATTGGGCATCACTCAGAATTTAAACCTAGCTGCACCTAGCCTCCCGCCTCGCTGAGGAGTGTTAGAACGCAAGGGAGTTTATTTTCTGCCAAAACTGCTCCAAGCTCTTGGAAACTCTATGCTTCAAAATTCTTCATTACAAGAAGCATAACATAAATCTGTTTAAGATATTACTGCGTGATATAATAATTCCATCCTTGCTGGTTTTAAAACAGAATTAGAAAATAATAGCAGAATATAAAATTATATCAGAAGACAAAAAGATGTGCTGGGAAATACACAAAAGAAAAGTGTTTTAAGACTGGGAGTGGAAAGTGATAATGATTACAGATTTTTTCTGTGAGCTTGGGGAGTTGTAAACACCGGGTCAGCTGACAGAAAAAGTAGTGGAAGATTTATAAGAAACCAAAGGACATTTTTAATTCGGGATAATTTGAAATAACAGTCTTCAGGTAATCTCATAATTTTGATAAGGTAGTAGCCAAAACCAGCTATTTAAGTACCTGGATTAGGCCAGCAAAGTGATTTTTTTGGCAAGATAGTGGTAACAGCCATAGAAATAGCCTTGACATTGGCTTTCCTACAGATTTTCTTTTCAGGAAACACTCTGAATCCTTGTGTGATATGTGCATTAAAGATCACACCTATTTCTCTTTAAATTTGGCAAACACATGATTATAAAATAACCTGATCTGGATAGTACTTTTTCAAAAATTTGCCGTGCAATGACAAAATTCCACTTAGGCTGCCTGTTTGGATGAAAGCGAGTACCATTCCCATCCCTTTCTTCTTCTATGCCTGCCCCAGCAAGTTAATGAAGAAGCTTTTTTCCTTCCTTTGGTTTTCCTAGACTATTTGAAATGAAACATTTACGAATATTAGGGCCAAGTCAAATGGAATATTTTATTACCAGTGACAGAACAAATTCCACATTTTCTGTTTTCAGAAGGCAAAGATAAACTTTGTGCATTTCTCTCCCCCCCAGCTTTTTCAGTTAAATAAATAAAATTAAAATATCAAAATAATCTACCTTCCTGGACAGAAGGGAAGTAAAAGAAATAAGCACTAAATCACAGTTATCTTTCACTTGCAATTGCCTTCTTTTATGAACCTTTAACTTCTCACAGACACAAAGAATGCCCCAATAGTAGTCAATTAACATTGATGCAGATACACTGGGGAGAAGTCTGGCACATCGTACTATGACAAACAAAATATTGCACTTACAGACTTTAGCATCCTAAAATCTGCCTGCTGAAGCACTATCAGCATTGCAAGCTTGTGGGGGGTCCTGGGATTTCTAACAGCAGCTTCAATGTGGCACCCTGCCTCTGCAGCATTTAAATAGAGTCAGTAAAAAAGCACCACTTTAAAAAGTAACATCTTTCAGTGTTATGTCTTGGCCTGTAGTAGATCCAGATCACATCTATCCACTTAAGAAGCTCACCTGCAGAGCAACCCACCACAGAACTTCACACCTGCCCTGCCTGCATTTTATACTACTCTCAGCCAAAACAGAGGTTTTAGCTTTGTTAATGACTTCTGTTAAGATGCTCGATTGCCTTCAAATTGCTGTGATGATTGTAGAGCCTTCAGGATTAACGGTAATTTCAAAACTATCTACTTGCTGCTGAAACAGTGTTCAAAAAACCTATAATTTCATTGTGATTTTGAGCTGTTTTTTCCCCATAGAGTATCAGCCTTTGCAGATGGATAATTTTATCAAGCTCATCACTACAGATGTATGTTCATATTCCCATAACTCTTCCTCTCCATAGCAGTAACCACAGCTTTTCCCTCTCCCTCACCCCAAGTTGTCTGGTTTTAATCTTGAAACCACAGGTGTTTCGATGCCATAAGTCAAGCATCTGGGGAGATTTTCTTGTCTCTTTTTATTAGCTCAGATAAGACAGAGAGAAGACAGAAAAGAAATTATCGGGTCAGAAGCATGGCCAGAAACTAAAAGCCAGGAACTGATTTCCATGATGCTGGATGCAATCTCTGCTCCAGCAGAGAGAACTCCTCCTGAATGATGAAACCAATATCCAGCTTCCTCCTCCCTATGCTCATCAGTAGTGGTATTTTTGAAAAAGGGTTTGTTCAGAACTAAATATTATCCTCCACTCACATCACACAAGATTTTACAGTTGAAAGCACACAAAATAATTCTATACATCCTGTTTTCGGACCTAAAGGTTTCAGTTTACTTTTTTAGTTAGACAATTGAATTCTCACCACTGACTTTCTTTTACCTACTTACATGTTCAAACAACGTAAAAGAGGTTTCTGTGAAACTCCATTAGATGCTAACAAATGACAGATGCCAGGAACCCAGCGCTCATAACTACATCCCCCACAGAAGGTGAGTGAGCCTAAACCTGCAAACACACACCAACACGTGCCTCCACATTTATGAGCCAATGCTCAGTAATTTCCCTTCAATAATAAACTAGGCTTCAAAAATCAAGGCCCAACCTCACTATAATCAACAAGAAAGACTTAGGGAACACATATTTACAGTGAACAGCGTTTTTTGTTTTGCAGAAATAGGATGATTCTTGACTACAAGTTGAAGCTAGACTGCCAAGTTAATAAATAAAAAAAAAAAAAATTAAAAAAAAAAAAAGCCTATCTTTGGAAAGGAGCCACCAGAGCCACTTTCTTAGACATGCAATAGATTCTTTATCGCCTGAAGTTTTTAAGACATCTAGGCACACAAATGGCTGAGGAGCAAACTGCTGTCATATAGCAGTACAAAGTTCTGACCTGCCAACAGACAGAATGAGCTGTAGGTTGCAATAAATAGCTGGTTTTGTTTGTAGGTCTTCAGGAGTATGATGTCTTCTTTAAATTACACTTGTTTGACTTACATGAAGAAGTGGAATTCAGATCCTCTCTTTTCTTTATCTTAAAAAAAACCCCAAACAACCCAAACCAAATGAACAAACAAAACTTGTCAGCCAGCAATGGGGCAGAAAAGCTTGAAATCAAGACATAAACATATACTAAAGGCTCGGAATCTAGAAGAAAATAATCCAGTATCTTCTAAGCTTTCTGATATTTTAAAATCTTTGCTTCCACAAAGACTAATAATAATTCAGTATTTGTGACTGTACATGCTGCTTCTAGTTCCATACTATTGACTAAAACTAAAATTCGAGATGTTAAAGAATGAAACATTTCCCAGGGAAAGACCGTGGAATTTTTTTCAAAAGTAGAGTACTAACAATGACATATTAACAACAGAAGTATATGTTGCCACTTCTGGAGAAAGAGATGCCATCACCTACATTTATGAAGCTGCAGGAAAAAAGTAACTTGGGCCAAGAAACGGAGCTAAATAATACCTTGCCTTTATACCAAGTACTACATCCAGGGACTACAAAAGTAAAATCTCTGCACAGGATCAAAACTTATGTAGGAAAAGTTTAAGGGTCTCTATCTGTAGATCTACACTAGCTTAAAGTCTTGATTTGTAGAGGCAACACTATCAGTAATTCTGTCTTGTGTCCATGGACATGGAGGTGCTCAACTAAAATCTAGAGACTTGTCTCAAACGGGTTTTTTACTGTTTATGCACTTAATGATCATGCAATGAATACACTAGCAGGCTTCAAAAAACTTTTTCGCCTTATTATGTCATTCTTATGTCAAAAAAAAATCAAATGAAATAAGAAACCAATTATTTCCAGACCGTGCTTCTAATTACATCTTGTGCGAACATATACATTATTTAATTGATAGTATGGTGGGTGAAAAATTTGTAACCACTTATAAAAAGTATATAGAAAAGTGTGATAGTTAAAATAATTAAAGTACCATTTTAATGATAGCCCCTGATATATCTGTTATCTGTTTAATGCTTACTGACTAAAAACTTTGGAAAAAAAAATCACTCCAGTATACAACTAAAAAGTGCCCCTTTGAACATGCAAACCAGCCAGGAACACATTGAACTCACCAAGATTTAAGCTTCTGGCTTTTGAAAATTCTGCTCCTTAAATTATCGATTTTGTACTGATAGATGCTTATAGTAATGAGTCCAATGGCCATCTGGAAGAGGAAATATTTTAAATAAGTTGCTCATGTTGATTTATGAATTTCAAATTTACGAGGAGAGGGACTGGCAGTTGTGCTGTACATAAGTAGTTTCTCTGCCCACTTGCCTCCGCTGACATCTCAGCCCCTTTTCCTGAAAGGGGCCGGTACAGAGCTGGCTGAACGCAGGAAGGAAGGTGAGAGAGACGCAAGGGGATCTAAACAAAAATTACTGGTTCCCAAAGCAAAATGTATGTGAAGAAGAGAAAAATAATAAAACAGTTTAATAAGGGCAGAGCCGCAAAACAAAAAAAGAGGAAGCGTACTACTCTTCAGTTATCTCAATCGAAGAGATACGTTATTTGCTGAAGCCACATACTTCTGGAAAATGTTGTTCAAGTAACATTTAGACCTCGAATCTAACCTAAACACATTAAGATAGCCATTAATATCTCAAGCCCTTCAACTTTCAAAATGCGAGTTCTTTAAAATCAGACCAGGATCGTGAAGTTAACAGAGGCTCCCCATTTCCTGCAAAAAACTTCGCCGCAGAGAGTCAATAAAAAGTTGATTCCTCTGTGCTTCTTGTAAAATATTCCTTTAGGAAGGAGTTCTTCAGCTTGTAAGCTTCGAATGCTGTTAAATGCAGATGATTCATTTAATTGGAAAGACAAGAAAACACAAATAGTTGATTGAGCTCCTGACTTTCTTCATGGAGATAAGGGGAATCTGTAATAAAGATTCATTCAAACGCTGAATCACGGTGAGTCAATGAAAGAGAAGAGATTGGGGCATTAAACAGCTGTAATTTTTTCTATAGATACATAGAAATCAAATGTCAAGACACAACATTTGTATTAGGAGATAATATATTAGCTCATCTGAGAGAGGCATCCAGCCGCTGAAGGGGTTTTAGTGATGCGTGCCATGGCTTGCTTTGGTTTGTAGTCAGCAGTCTTGAATAGACATTAATTTGGTATTATTAAGGGGAGAATTACAATAAGCTACAGCAATGCAGTATTATTCTCACCTGAGTACGGGCCAAGGAATTAGTGTCATATAAAGCTGTACAAATTAAGATGAATTATTGCCCACTGATGTATTCCTGGCAAGCTTGCCCTTTCTGCCCAGTACTGCATGCCAGATTTTCTATACCCACATGGTGAACCAAATGTTGTGGCCTTAACAGAAGGCACAAAAGACATGGTGATTCCAGATACCTTTTCTTGGCCTAGAGGTAACTCTCAAAAAGGATCCCATCCAACTTTCTTCACGGGCCATCTCCAGTAACTTCTCTTAGCACCAATTAATTTTGTCTTTAGCACTTAGCGATAAAAGAAATTTCCTCTTGCCTCAAAGAAGGCTGTTTTCAGATAACATTAGAGTTTTGTTTTCATTACATGTAAAAAAGACACATTTTTCTGTATGTAGATCAGGCAATCTCTGAAGGCAGAGGATGCCAGATATACCAATCACAGCACATTAGAAGTATCCCAGACAGACAGCTGCTATGTCTGTTCCTTGGAAGGAAGAAAGGTAATTTTCTTCTCTTGTTCTAAATGTACTGAAGGAGGTATCATTGGTTTGGCTACTTGGAATCACCGTCTTCAGGGCAATATTATAACCTCGGAAGGAGCCAACAGTGGCATTTAATATTTTAGGTATAATGTCAAAAAACCACCCAGAGTCTTTCCCGGTGTTTCTCACCTGTGGGCCTGGTCCTAGCCATGAACATGCCAGACCAGGTCCAGATTTCCTTTATGCAGTTGACAGGCATCTAAATCAGTTAAGTAAAACAATTAAGCAAAATGTCTGCAGCTCTGAAGAATCTGAAGTGGAAGATTGATGAGCCTTTTCCCTCATCTGTTATGAATTCCACTTTCTGCAGAGCTAGTCCACCACAAAAACCTTCAGGACCTATACAGGGCTCTGACAGCTCCAGGAAACCAGATAAAGTTCAACTCAGCTGGAATATAGCCCCTCTTGTATGTCTAATTCAGGATATTAAATTATGGGGCTTTTATGGATGAAAGATAGCTGACCTGGCTGTATCAGTCATCAGAGATCACTTGGATACACTAGTGTGTATCACCTGAACACAAGACAAGTTAGTGAAAGGGGCCCAAAAGTGTGTAAGCACTCTCTCCTCACTATTTTGAAAAATAAAGACAGCTGTTCATTTAGAAACCTTCAAATACAAGATGCATGAACCACTCAGGAAGAAAGCTTCAAACATTCTGGCTCAGAGTCTTTTGCAGATGTGCAGAGTTTTCTTTCTATTTCTAAAAGCACCAAACATTCATGCTTTGGCTAAATAAGGAAGAGCAACAACCTCTCCGTTGTACTGCACAACAGTTTGTTTTGGACAGCTCTCTAGTTAAGTAGACTACCTGCCACGACCGCCAAGCAAGGACCCCCCAACAAGTACATCTCAAGCAACCACAAGTAATCATAAAATAGGATGCTTCAAGAGGAGCGATTTGTGCCACTGCAAGCAACTCTGAAGTGTCCAGAGCAGGACATAACGGAGGGCTCCCTTCTGACACATCTCTTGTGCCATCATTATGAATTTTGATTTTGACTTGATTCACAGTTCTCTTGACTGTGAGAATTTCAACCCATAGTGGTCAGCACTAGAAGGGTATCCATGTGGAATGGAGAGCAATTTTCCTCCTGGCAAGCATATTTTTGTAAATGACTGTTCTTATTCCAGCAAAGTTTATTTCAAGTTTCAACTTAAGAGCAGGGAAAAAACAAACCCCAAAACCCAAACAGGCCCAAAAATACCCAACACACTGTGGTTTAAACCACTTCAATTTGACAAACAATTGGGCTGGTGACAGCGGAATGAATGTGAAACTGGGATTAAGGAAGAGTCAGCAAATGCTGATAGTTAAATTCTCTTTCTGAAATCAAAGTTTGAGCTTCTTTAGAGAGTAATGAACACAGGCAGGGGTGAGAAGGCCAGACAGGGCAGCTCTCTGCTCCTATACCTCTACCGTCCTTTGCACCTGCACTAGGTGACTAAGATATTTGGTAAATATTCCCTCCTTGCACACTGCTGGAGTCAAAGCAAAATGAAAATTCAGACTAAGAATTTGTCCCACGGGTGATGCTGAGACACCTTAAGCTTTAAAAGGGATGCAAACCTGAACTGAAGCTCAGTACCTGTGCAACGTGACTTTGGGAAGGAGAATAGTACTTCCATCAGCAGGTTAATAGCAGCTATTTGTTAGGCTTGAGCAGAGAGTAGTCATTTGCTGCAGCATGGCTCGCAGAACCACTGTTGGTGTAGCTGGGGCAAGTACCACACATTTCAGCTGCCAGTATTTCATTTCAACTCATTTGATGAGCCTCATCCAAGTATATTTCTCAAAAGCCAAGACAGAGAGAATTCAACTGATAATTCCTTAACTGAGAATTCCTCAACTGAGAATTCGCACTGGAGAAGCTACTGGGAAACATCACAAGATCTCAGGGTTGCCTGTTTACATACACATGTGCCAACAAAGAAGGGACAACAAAAGCAACATTGGTTTACCAGCAATCACACTACTGAATACAGTTTTCAAATGATACGTTCCTTGCACAGGAACTATAAAATCTCTTTTTTCCACAGGGAGACCCTGCACTGTGTTACTTCCAGATGTTGTGCTACTGTGGTACCTGTTCCGTTCTCAGCTGCCATCCACAAGCAGATGTTTCTCTTCATGCTATAGTCTGTAGACATTTTGCCTTCAGCAGAAATCTATTTAAGCAGTATTTTTGAAGTTCAAAGAACTGCTTTATTTCTTTTTCAGTTTTCTGTATGTCTATCTTTGACGAGAAGCAGAGAACCATAATTTCTTTCTCCTTAGATTCATGCTTCACAGACAATCCTCTTTCTATCACTCAGCTCGGCATGGAATCTTACTACAAAACTGACGGATAGGTTAAATTTTCACTCTATAAAATTGCAATCAATGATCAAGTTTGAAAATACATGTTTAAAAAACCTTGAACTTCTTTTTCATTGAATAAGCACGTAGAATAAGCAGTAGAGGACTGGTATATGAACCCAAACTCAGCTAGATAATACAGGAGTAACTGCACCCCACAAGCCACTTTATAAGGTGGACCATATATTCCCATGTCCATGAAAAATGATTTCTTTCAAAATTTGATTAAAAACAAGTCTTGTTTTACTTCAGGTATAAAGTTCATTTATTTCCCCCCCACTATTCCTATTATTTCTGAAGTTAATAATAATCAAACACTTTGAATTCAGCAAGAATTTTTAAAGAAAACAATGTTTTGTTTCACCAGAAGTATAAATGGTACGAAACATTTCCATTCTTTTTTTTTCTTCTTTGCATATTATTTTGTTATTTCTTCTCAGAAAAATCTACATGATAAATACTTTAAAGAACAGCTGTAGTAGAGTGAATTTGCTGTTATTTGTAAACAACAATGTTTACTGTTCTTAAATATTCAGATGCTTGCTCCATACTCGGGAAAATATTGCAAGCTGTCAAACTGTCATTTTTGCAAAATGATAATTCTGAAAATTTAGGCTTAAAACCAAGTCAATATTTCACATAGTCAAAGCTGTGCTTATGCAAACAAGGAAAATAAAATTCTTCAAATACTGAAAGTGTTCAGCTGAGGTTCCAGTCCCTGCAGAGATACAGAAATAAACAACTACCAGTTTAAAGTCCCTATAGGCAGCTTCTTTGAATGAAACACAGGAAAATATCTCCAGAGACTCCCCTTTGATGTCACTGCATTTGCTTTGGGATCTAAAAAGACCTGGTTTCATGCAATCGGAAAGATGATAAGTCACGCAGATCTTTCCTCCCAAAATAGTTAATGTTTCCAATATTAATCAGATATCGCATGTTGCACTGAAACACATGTCCACAGTAAGTCAATTAAGAATCAGATAAGTGATTATGTGAGGAAATCATAAACTGTTTGCAGACCATTTGGGAAAAGAACGTTACTAATTGGACTGGGTCATAAAAATAGATGTTGACTTTTGTGTTGACCGTCTTCAAATCCCTTCTCTATTAGGTATCTTATAACAATTTAACAGAGCCCAACTTTTTATTTTCTATTTCTGCCCTTAAAGCCACACAAACACACACAAACTTGAATCCCATGGCAGAGCTCAGGTGCTCCTAGGCCCCTATTTCCCTCTGGACACTTTAATCTTTTTCCAAGCATCATTCTGGGATTTATGTCCTGTGAATACCTTCTGTGCTTTTTCCAAGCTTTTTAAGAGGACGTTTTTCCCCCCTGTTCCCAAGTATTGCTTATTCTCTAGAGGTCTAAGCGAAGTTTCTTTAAGAGATCAGAACCAAGGAACCAGCTTTCTGCTCTCACCACCTGACATCCGTCATTACAAGTTTCAGTTATTCTTCCAAATTCTTCTGTATTATACTGTCTCTGAATATGTTCAATTTGCCTTGAAGTAGGAGAGAATATGCAGAGCAAGTAGGGACAAAGCCAGGACAGCTACTGGAAACATTGTCCTATTTGGACATGTCCCACAACACGGCAGGGGTCAGAAAGGACCTCTGGAGATCATCTAGTCCAACCCCCTGCCAGAGCAGGGTCACACAGAGCAGGTTGCACAGGAACGCGTCCAGGCGGGTTTTTAATAATTCCAGAGAAGGAGACTCCACGCCCTCTCTGGGCAGCCTGTGCCAGGGATCTGGCATCCTCAAAGGAAAGAAGTTTTTCCTGATGTTGAGATGGAATTTCCCATGTTCCATCTTGTGCCCCTGGTCCTGTCACCAGGCACCACTGAGAAGAGTTTGGCTCCATCCTCCTGACACCCACCCTGGAGATATTGATGAGCATTGATGAGATCGCCTCTCAGTCTGCCCTTCTCCAGGCTGAACAGCCCCAGGTCTCCCAGCCTTTCCTCAGCAGAGAGATGCTCCAGTCCCTTCCAATAGCATGACTTTCTTCAAGCAGAGAGGAGATGGCAGAGGACACCTGTAGTGATGGCAGGGCAGCTCTCCAGCCTGCTCTATGCGTGCCCAAGGGCAGTGCTGTGCTGACCACATGCCACTGCCAGCATGGAGCTCCCCAGGCTTCACGCTGTGCAGGGCTGAGCCAGAGAAGGTTTATTTCTCTTATTTCCTCTAAGGGTCTTTGGTACATGTTGGTCTCCTTGATACCAAAGTTATAAAAACCTTAGCAACTTCAAAGGCATAAAGTCTGGGACAATATGAGTGTAAATTTCATAATCAGAATAACTATGACAAGAACAAACTGAAAACATATTTTTATTAGCTCCTAGAGCAGTTTACAACAAACTCCGCCTAGAGAGAGGACTGAAAGAGAGGACTACTGTAGGACAAACATGCTGATATAGAAACATACTGTTAGTTAGTATGCTGCTCTAATTTTGCTTGTTTGTTGTTTTTTTTAAGCTCTGCTTATTTGAGTTGAAGTATTGTGTAGCCTGCACTGCATAGGCATCTTGCTCAGGTCTATGCTGACAACCTCACTGGATGGCGTTTCTGACCTCCTCTTTTCTAGGGTTTTGGGTTTTCTTCCATCTAAAATAAAGTTTTTGTGTCTGAAAAAGATCTGTGTTCTTGCCAAGTCAATAAACTTAAGACAGAATCGGAATTTGCAGGCATAAAGGTTATACTAGCAAGTGCATAAATGTTACACTAGCAAGCTATACCAAGATCTATATGTCAGTAACACTCCTTCATCCAGCTGAACATTGTCTAGAGTCTCAAGACAAATTTAAATATTGGTCTCTGGTCTTTTACCTTACCTTTTAGAACAGACAGAGGGAAAAGCTGCAAAACTCAATATTTCTAGCATAAGCAGCCAGCATATGCGCCATTGCTGATGGCTTTAAATAGCCAAAGTCTGCAGGAGCAGAAAGGGTTATCTTCCCTGGCCACTCATCCTTGTTTCTATCTGCTGATCACCAGATCAAGGTAATACTTAGTCTATTTAATACTAACTTAGTTGGATTAATTTCCGATAGTCACACTGAAACTATTAATAGAGACTCACAGGTTCGTTAAGTAGAAATCAGGAAGCTGACTTTTGTGGATGGGGGGAGAGCAGAGAACACTGTCTACCACAATATTCTTGTGTCCAAGTTAAGACAATACAGTCTGGATGGGTCAAAACCAGGATAGGTAAAAAAAAATAGTTGAACAATTGGTCCAAGAAAGTAGTGCTTCATGTACAATAAGAGTGCTGGAGGAGCCTATTCCAGGATATGTCCTCTTTAATATTCAGCCTGGAGAAGAGAAAGCTCTATGAAGACCTTATAGCAGCCTTCCAGTCCCTAAAGGGGGCCTACAAGAAAGCTGGGGAGGGGCTGTTTGCAAGGGCATGTAGTGATAGGACGAGGGGCAATGGTTATAAACTAGAGCAGGGTGGGTTTAGATTAGGCATTAGGAAGAAGTTCTTTATAGTGAGGGTGGTGAAACACTGGAACAGATTGCCCAGAGAAGGGGTGGAGGCCCCATCCCTGGAGACATTCAAGGCCAGGCTTGATGAGGCTCTGAGCAATCGGATCGAGTTGAAGATGTCCCTGCTTACTGCACGGGGGTTGGACTAAGTAACCTTTAAAGGTCCCTTCCAACTCAACATATTCTATGATTCTAATATCTTTATCAGTGACTTGGAGGAGGCAACAGCACTTGCTGTTGCAGTACACTGAAGAGCATGGCTGCCATCCAGAGAGACCTAGATAGGTTGGAGAAATGGGACAAGAAGAACCTTGTGAAATTCAGCAAGCTCAAATGCAAAGTCCTGCACTTGGGAAGGAAGAGCCCCTTGCAACAATATGGGCTGGGGACAGACCGGCTGGGGAACAGCTTTGCTGGAAAAGACCTGGAGACAATGGCAGACAATAAGCTGAAGACAAGCAGCGTGCCTTGGCAGCAAAGGTGAAAGGCAGCTTAGGCTGTGTTTGAACATGGGGCTTAGCCCAGAGATAAGGGGAAGCAATTATCCTTCTATCCTCACTGTCCCCCATACCAACGCTCACTGGACCATGCGTAGAATACCTCATCCACTTTACGGCTCCCCAGTACAAGACAGATGTTGACAAACCAGAGTTCAGCAGCGAGTGACCAAAGATGCTCAGGGCACTGAAGCACTTGCCCTGTAAGGGGACACTGAGGGACCTGGACTTGTTGAGCCAGGAGAAAAGAAGGCTTCAGGGAATCTCATTGATACCAAAATGTAAACTTGAAAAGCACAGTAAAATCTATAGGTCATCTCATGACAAAGGAATTCAAAAAAGCATATAAACATAATACCACTACAGAAATACAAGAAACAAAACTTTTTTCATCTACTTGCAAAAGAACTGGGGAAGGCAGACACAGTCAGAGACAATTAGAAAGTTCACTCAAACTGATTTGGAGGAGGGAAAAGAAAAAAAAATAAATGCCTTCAATAAAGCCAAAGTTTTCTGTAGGAAAAACATTAATGCTCTTCTTCACATCTCGGCCTCCCAGCTAAGTTTTTTCAGGGAATATGAAAAGGTCCAGCTACTCGTCCTGGAAGGCTTTTCAATTTAGCTTTTGTTTATGTAAAAGTAGGATGCCAGAACCCTGCCAGGGACTAAGTCCAAGGTCTCAGCCAGCCACGGGTGGATGTTCAGTGGAACATGAAATCAATCACAGCCTTTGCAGACAACAGACATAAAACTACAATATTAAAGTTTCACAAGACATTAAATGAAATATTTCAGTGGTCTTCCTCCAAATGAGGAACAGGGTGACACAGAATGGTTTCCAATTAGAACACTAGTTGTGATTTTTTTCTTTCTGGTCATTAGTTTGTACAGTATCTCGGTTCTCACTGTCTGGCGTCTCTCTCGTGCTTTTTACATAAGGATCTGCAAACAAAATATATTCATTTCATACAGTAATTCACAGACACTACTCATATACAGGCTTCCATCAATCACTACTTTATGAACTGCTGACTATCATGTATCAATCAATGCTGATTTTTAACGTGTTAAGAGTAGTGTTCCCTTGAAGTTTTTCTCTTCACCTAGAAAAAGAGCAGAGCTTTATCTCTGAAATTCTAGAATCTATGAAACTGAGAAACTCCCAAAGAACTTTGAAAGCAGATCTTTAGTGCTAAGTGCTATAAAAATGTGACACACTAATAGAGTCCTTATTTGAGCCATATCAAATAACCCTCAAAGCTAAAATGCTTCCTGATTTTACACAGGCTATGTTTACTGTGGTAACTTGTTTAGTAATGATGTCAAGGAGTACTTCTGATTGATATAGATTAATTCTATATAAACTAATATTTAAGTGAATGCAGACTCTAATAAATCACTTCAATATACTAACTACATTCTTCCCTAATCTTTTTCAAAGGGGTCAGAAAAGGTTCATTGGAAGAGAAAATGCGTTATTAGAACATATGCAGAATATATGAACATCCTGAAAGAAACCAAACTGTCAAATAAGAGATTATCCTATGCATTTTAGAAGCTGAAAAAGCAGGTAAATGTGCTGTATGGGGTTTTATTTTGACCCTGGCAAAAGCTTATATTAGAGATAGACTTCAAACAAAAGATTAAAGGTCTACCAAATGGAAAATTTCCGTTACTCAACAAAAATGGCTGAAGCTGCAGGTGCTTTGACACCAAAGGGTTGGAGTATTTAGCAGAAAACAGCAAATCTTATCCCATTGAATCTTCTGTGGTCTCAGGAGGACCCATATATCTGCTCTCACTTGGGAGGTGGGAGATGGCCATACACACACCTCTGCTATACCCAACTCAAAACAGAGAATTTTACACAACAGGGAGCTCCCAGCACCACATATCAGGAGAACATGGTGCCCACTCAAGTGCAGCACAAACGCAGATTCAAGCTGCTCACCTTACAGATAAATATTTTTTGAGCCAGGACTTGAACTGGGGCATCCCACATCCCCAGCCAAAGGCCCTGAGCAGCCAGTTACACAGTCCTGCCCGTCCATGTTTAAATTCAGAACTAACTGCTTCAGTAGAATATGTTTGCTTGTGGAAAGTGGAACATTAAAATCACAGTGTCCAATCTGATAACTTTGATGGTGAACAGCTACCCTTCTTCCTAAATTAGATACTATTTTACAGTATACATAAGCATTCTTTTGTTTTGCAAGCAAAACCGTACCCTTGTTGAAAGGGGTACTATATCTCTATGAATTTTTTTTCATCTGAATAAATTCATTGAAACAATTACTCACTTTGTCAAAAAATCCCTAGTAAACTTCCCTGTAGCATCATATCCTCGCTCACTCTCTTGAGAGCGAGACCAGGAACACCAATTTTTTTGCTCCTCCTTCCGTTATCATCTCCAGAGTCCTGTTTCACCCAATCTTATAGGAGTCTCAAGTTAGTCTTTTGCCATGAAAGTGCCTCTATATGCAGATGACTCCATTCTTCTCCTCAAACCAGCAATGCTCCTACCTGCACTCTACATATCATCTTTAGTCCCCACTCCTATTAACGTAGGCCTAAGGGTTTTCCCCCAGTTACCCCATACCCAGGCAAGTCCTAATGTTGACCAGCAAGGAAATAACAAACTACCTTCACCAGAAGGGAGTTCCCTTTTCTTCTCCTCTCTCCTTTCCCCTGTTTTCTCTCTTTCTAAATATCCTTCTCAGACACATACAAAAGAGAGAAAATGAAGAGTCAGAGGTAAGAAAGTGAGGCTGGAATCCCAATAGTGCTTGAAGCCATGCACAGCAACACTTCCACAAGAATAAGGTTTTCCCAGACAAGCTCCTCATTTTTGCCTTGAGTCTGCCCTCCCTCCCTTGCTCTGGCACGAGCACTGGTGTGGCCAGGGGAGACTGTCATCAGCAAGTGGCACAAGCTGCTGGGGGCTAGAAGAAAGGTGAAGTTGCCTCTTGCAGTAGCCATACCAGGTTATGGTGTCTTGAAGTGTTCCTTGAAGTCTAGCCTACGAGAAAAACTGAAAGGAAGAGGCTAAAGAAAACTAATGGGACATTTTGCCACAAATAAAAGAATGAGCGAGGAAAGCAGAAAAAACACCAATCCCCAAACACCACGTGTATTTCTGTTTCAGCACTTCCCATAGAAATGGCAGCAGTAATAAAAAATTGTTAAATTCCTCCCTAAATGCATGACATTTATAGTTTAAACATGCAAATCCCATCTGCAAAATTACAAGTTAGTAAGCCATTCAAAAATCCATCCCACCTTTCTGGAATCTTCTTCTACTCAGTAATATCTTATTTCTCCATACACTGCATTCACCACTAACGTTCCCAGCATTATTTCGTAAGAATATTATGAAAGACTAAAAAATATGTACAGCTGAGTCACCTAAAGGATTTTAAAAGGACATAATAAAGTATCCTTTACACAAAAAAAGCACTTGATTTCCAGGGCATAGATTATTAAAGTGTTCTAGCAAGAGTCATGATTCAGCCAACTGGAATCATGATTGGGCCATAGCCAGCCCAGAGGGATAGAGCTGATCACAGCAAAGGAATTAGCTCCTTTTTCCTCAATATGAAACCTGCACAGTAAAAACTAACTCTGTTCAAGATTTAGGAAGCAGCTACCAGTAAGCTGAATATTCAACTGTCACCCACTTTATGCTACATAATTATGAAAACCACACTTTTCAATCTAAGCACCACAGAGCAATACAAATAAAAGGTTGTGAGGCATATGAGTCTGATGCAGTTCACCAAGAAATAAACAAAGCAGTCAGAAACAGGACTTGGAGCAAGAACATGTGTATTTTCTTTCAATATATTTCAGCAGTGCTCCAAGATATTACCCTCCAATTATTCCCTATCAAGTGCATGCAGCTTAATTGTTTAAAGATGTTTTTTCCTAACTTTCATCAGTGCAAGCTCAGCAAGTGATCAGCATATGCTCTCCTCTCAGTCAGCTGAACGTAGACATTGGAAGTATAAGAAACACATCCAACCTTTGGCACAGCTGAAGCAGCTCAGTTCCTGTCTAAGCTTGAAATATATTAAATTGGTTCAAGCCTACAAATCTGCAGATGTATTCAGGCATTCTCAATATAATAGGGCTTTCTGGCTGCTTGAGTGTTGGCTAAGTGATTTTTCAGAAAAGAAAACAAATATCTGTAAGCAGCTCAGAGCATCATAATGTCCTGGTTTGAGGTAAAACATAAACAATTTTCTCTTCAGTAATTTTACTTTTCAGCTAAGCCTCTTCTGACTAACTAACTCTCTGAAATTAGCGGCATAACCATGACACCCGTGAATTCTCTAAAGCTGAAGCTGCTTCCAGACCAGAGGTCTGGAAGAAGAGTTTGCATGAACTTCTTATGTTAAAGACTTAAATATTTGACAACCTGCTATTATGAAACCGCTGAGAAGAAGCAGTGAAGCATGACTGAATCTGTACAGAATAACTAAAAACTGTGGACCACCTCTTCAAAGGAATGTCAGTTAAGATCTATAGTTCGGGCTCTCTCTTGACGATTGATCCTGTCAGACCCCAAACTGGGAAACAAATTGTATATCCAGAGATCTAAGTACTTTCCTTTGGTTTCATGTATTTGTCTTTATCATTGCTTTCTTCAGATTATTTATTTTCATGAAAGCTGAGACACCCTTGGTTTGTCAGGGACAACTGAATTAATCAGCAAGTAAACTTGTTAATGAAAGCAAGATTATTCTAGACAAAAAAAAAAAATTAAAAAAAAATAAAAGAGGAAAAAAACCCCACACCTTGAAACCAATTTCAGCAAATCAAAACATAAGAAAAGGTTACAAATTTAAATTACACGCACCCATCTCTAACACATATTGAACTGCTGTCCACTTCCAAAGGATTACATTTTCCAGTGAACTCCTGAAGGGAACACACAAAGCTGGTATCACAGCCCTCGCTACCAGCAGGACCAGCACATTACAAAGACCCTTCTGAGTTTCTCTTTCTATTCTGAGCTAACAGTAGGTTTTCCTCCGTCACTTCCCTGGTTTTGTACTTGGTCCAAGTCACAGTGCCACTCAGCAAAGGTAAATACAGTCCTTGCTCTCCCTGGGACCCTGAGCTCGCAAGCCTGCTGTGGTGTGTACTCGAGGCATTCCTCCTAGCTTAAAAGAAAGGTCCAATGAGATCCTTGTAAAGACTAGACATGACACTGGGACAGTGCAGACAGCACATCTGACACTCGGTGTTTTCTCTCTCCCTCATCTATCGCAATAAGGCTCTTGTTATCACAGTGGTCCTTTCAAGACCTAAAAAGATACACAAATTTTACATAGCCTGCAAACCACGTGGCTTCGTACCAGTCTTACAACAATGGCAGAATCTACATATAGCCATGGCCCTAATCTGGACAACAGAACTGCACTTTCATGTGACTACCCTCTCCTTACACACAAAAATAGAAAGGGTATGCATACCTCGCCCCAGCAGGGCTGATAGGAGGCGTACAGCCTCTCCAGCTCCCCGATCAAATGTGCTGGGCAAGTTTTTGCTTTAGGTCTTACCCAAAAGAAGAAACAGGTAGGACTAAGACCTCCTCAACACCAGAAGTGCTCACAGAAAGGGAGGATGAGGCATTTAAATCCTCATCCTAATCCTGAGGGGCCAGGACAACACACTTTGCACTTAGAAAGTCTCCCACATCAGTTTCTTCTGCTGAACTGCTAAAGACATTGGAAAATGAGTTTGGGATCAGCATTTGTTAGACATTTGTCAGACTGATTTGTTAATTTGTCTGGCCAACTTGAGCAGAAGTCATAATAATTATAATTGTAATTAAAAAGGAGAGCAATAAGCTAGAAAGACCACTAATCTACTGATAATCAAAAGTAATCACTTTGCAACCATGAATCAAATTGAAGTTTACTTTATTAGGACTCTATTCAGAAAAAATTAAATCACCTACTTCCGAGTAGAAGAGACTTTCTTGACTGCACGTGGAGAGTTCAAACCCCGTTTCTTCTCCTTTTTCTCATGGATTTGTGACTAGATCAGTAATAGATAGTACTTTCAACCATTCAGGATAACTTCCATCCTGGACTTGTCTCCCATTTCTCATTCATCTGCAAGCAAGTATGATTATTTCTGCTTCTGTCCACCATCTCCTGCTCAGATCTTGTGCTACATCTCTAACTTTGGATGTCTTGGTTCTCTCTCTGCTCCACATGTAATGAACCTGACTAATTTGCCTTCCATACTTACAGTCATCAATCTAGGCCAAGTTGTCTCTATCTTTCAGACAACAAATAGGGTAATTTACTTGCTCAGACTGCATTTCTGATTATCCTGAGTTTCCAGCCAGTGAAATTTACCTACTTAGAAGCTCTATGGGCAATTCAACCAGTGGAATTGCTCTACAAAGGAAAGCAACCCCCATGACCTGCATGTTTTTCTGGTGAGCCTCTAGATCTGCTCCTCCATAAAAAAAAAAACAAAAACCACAAACAAACAAACAAAAAACCAAAATAAACAAACAACAACAAAATAACACCACCCCACTAATTAAAATATGTTTATTCTGAATACAGAAATAGTGCTGGGGTCCATGTACCTTTTATGGTAAGTGGTATATGCCTTAGTTAATTTGCCCATCCTTAAGAAAATCTACACCCGCATGGGGCAAGGGAGGCAATCTAGACAAAGCACTGCAATATTTAACAAAATTGAGCCCTTAAGGAAGGAGAAACAAGAAAAAAAAAATGTGTCACTTATTACGAGAACAACAATTAAGCATTGACTTCTTTGCAAAGAACCAAAGTACAAAAACAAAGGGCATTCTTAGCCTAAGAATTATTTCTCAAGGACTCACCAGATTTTTGCCATCAAACCCTCCCCTCAGACTCAGAGACTACCATTTCAAACTGACAAGTTATGAGTAAATGCCACCTCCTGTCTCTAAGTCAACTGAAAGAAAAACTTTATGTAACATCTGGAAGGGAATGTGACCTTACCTTACCACAGCAGGGTTTCAAATGCCAGAATCTATCCAATCTAGATCTCATAGGATACCAAATCCAGAGGCTTCTACAGTCAGCCTAAAATGGTGACAGTGTTTTCCTTCCATTGCCTTTTTCAAGTGCTCAGTTCTTTAATAAACCTTGATAAATTAAGCCTTTCAAAACTTGGTTCAAAGACGTGAATATTGTTTTAATTTTAAGAAAAAAATGGGGCAAAAGTTGTTCTGGATCCTGGAAAGACCACAGAATCAAGAAATAAACATGGTAATTCCACTTTCTGATTGCTTACTAAATGTGTTCCAACAAATCCACTAGTTCTGTATCTGGAGACTTGGAAGTTTTTCTTGTAAGGTTTTCTGCACTTACTATCTACATTGCCAGCCAAATTCCGACTTACTAGAAGTCTCATAATTTTCATAGAAAAACCATAAGCACAGATACCAACATACACAAGGAATCATTTGCTACATGTTGTCTGAAAGAACTAGATATTCTAATACTACTTCTTACTGCTCAACATCTGTCTAATGTAAAATTCCTGTTAGTCTTATTCTTTGCTGCCTCATTAATAAACATACATTTACTTAGGCTTTCCAAAATGTTTTCTGTTGAAACAAAACTTTCTGCATTAGTTGAATTGCTCAAATTATTAATTGCAAGTAGTCTATTCAATATTATTTTTTATTTGCATATCAGTTACGACATCTGCAACTACATCTTTTTATCCAGTGGAGAAAAACAGACATTTCCAGGGTGTGAGTCATCCAATCGGTATCAGATGTTCCTTTTAGAAAAAGATACTCTGAATGCACCATTTTCTATCTTTTGATGGTAAAAGAATTGTGTGCTGATTAGCTCAGTTGTTGACATCTACATTTAGTTACATGAATTCTATCCATAAGGACCTGCAGCTTCTGACTAAATACTAAATATTTCTACCTATTGCTTTAAAAGCTCCAGATAAAGAGGGTAGTACCTGCAACTCTCTTGTAGGCACTGTGTTCAAAGCAAGGGAACTTCACCTAGAAATTGTGAGGCTGACCTCATGTCTCCCGAGTGATGAATTTATTGCCAATGAGTTTAAAGCATGACTTTCGTGAGGGTAAGCACAATGCTATTCAGGAAGGAAATGAAACATCTTATTCCCATCAGGCTTGTGTGGGACACCCAACAGTCGTCTTCATGTCAAATGCATAGATAACAAAGGAGAGCAAAGAAACTCACTTATTGAGCAAATCCCTTACCTGTGAGGACTATTAGCTGGCCTATACATAGTCTTCCATATTTATGACCTCCTTATTTAAGCAGACATTAACAAAGCTGCACTGAGTGCCATCAGAGCCCATATTTGTGAACTAACACAAAAATCAGACAGAAAACAAACAGAAATTATCAAATTCTCCCATTCTAAAGCAGCACTTATTTCATATACTTTGGCTGTATACATTAGCAGGTAACTGCTTTATAGGCAAAATTAATATCTTTTGGACTTTCATATTCTCCCTCAGAAATACGAGTCCCACTGAGATGAAACATGTTTTAACCAAAAAAAAAAAAAAAAAGAAGTTCTGTTTAGCGCTGTAATCAGGTGTTTTCCTAATTACCAATGATTTTCGCTAGGAACGGGAAATTTTTCACAAAGTTAAAAAGGAAGAAAAATAACTCTATCATACAAGTTTTATTTCTAAAAAGTTGTATACTTTTTAGCATTTTTTTGCTACTTTTTTTTTTGGAGTATTTTGCTGTTTAGCAAATAGTTTGAGTACAGTATCATACTAAACATAATTGCTACAATGGGAGAAACAGTAAAAATATGTGTATTCTCTGAGCAGGAAGAGACAAACAAAATTAACTCACTCTGTCAAACCTTGCGCAGGTAAGTCACAGTGCAGTATAAAAACACACAGTGTGTAATGGCATTTCAGCCAAAACCACTTTGCTAAAGTTTTTGCTGTAAAACTCCACCTAGATAAAATCAGAGGTTTTGGTGAAAATACCAGGTCCAGTGAATAACCTATTTTTGCCAGATCTGTGGGGCTGCATGCCCTGTTTTTCCACTGTGGTTTGAGTTCAAGTGGAAGAAAGGGAAGAGAGGCTGGAGAAATGAGGAAGTTACAGAGGATTTCCTAGAGCTGGCAATCCACTCAGTGCAGTAGCAGCGTTTCCAGTGGGACTGCCCGCAGCCAGGGAAATGGCTGTGCATGTACCATTTAGGGCCAGCATGATGATGATGTTGTCTAGTGTTCACGGATGCATTTGTGGCAGAGCACTGGCAGGAGCAGCATGTCCCCAGGCATGGGGCAGCCCTGCTGGAGCAGGAGCAGCATCTCTGCTCTGAGTGCGCAACACCAGGGAGAAAGCTGTGCCCGTGCAAACCCGCCTCTCCCCACTCAAATCTCACTGCTCCTGGTGTATTACTCCCAGATTTCTGCCCAGGACTTTCTGGACAGGAGTAGAGGTACCCTATCCTAAACAAAAAGAGAACAGTAGCTTTAATTTATCCACTCAGCAAAACTGAGAAACCTCCCTTGAATGAAATCTATCATATTAATTTTATAGTTTCCAATCATTTACAAAAAGGGAAACAATGTACTTCATAGCTGACTGGCTTGAGCATGTGCAAACCTCGGGTGAGACTTTTGTTCTTCCCAGTTCCCAAAAAAGCACTCAGGCAGGACCTGCCACCAGCCATGTAAGCAATGTAATTTCTTGGCAACAGCTAGCATTTTTTCCATAGTCAAAAAAGAACCAGAGCATACATTTCTCCTATATAAAACTTTCCGTAAATGAAATCTGACTTTACAGATGACACTAGTTATAAATAAGACTTACAACCCTACGAAACATCTGGAAGTCCAGAGAAGCACATCCCATTCAAAAAACCCTTATGGGAACGCATCCAGTTATCTTTTAGTCAGGAGGCAAAGAGGAGCATGTTTAGCTAAAACCAGACAACACGCTTCACAGAAGACCTCTGGTTCTTTGAAGAGCTGGATGATGACCAGAAGACATAAATATGGAAACACTTCAGAAAGGCCCTTCGTGCCTGCTCTTTCTGGCAGAAACATCTGTTTGATGTCCTGCAGAGATAAAAGGTGATTCCTTCAGTGTATCAGCACTGTGTGATGCAGGTGATGCAGAAACACCCAAGCTGGAGGTCATGCCATGCTCTGCGAACACCACCGCATGCATGGACCCATCAGCCTCACAGCCACACTGGAGTGGGGCTCCCCCAGGCTTTACCTCTTCTTCTGTCTTCAAGGTCTCCACCATTCCCAAACCAGGGACACTGACCAGGCCACTGGGGCTGGGGAGCCCTCGGCACCCTGACACTCTGAAATTATCCCAGGGTTTTAAAATGGATCATAGAATCATAGAGTAGTTTGGGTTGGAAGGGACCTTAAAGACCATCTAGTCCACCCCCCTGCCCTGGGCAGGGACATCTCCCACTAGACCAGGTTGCTCAAAGCCCCGTCCAACCTGGCCTTGAACACCTCCAAAGATGGGGCAGCCACAGCTTCTCTGGGCAACCTGGGCCAGTGTCTCAGCATCCTCATAGTGAAAAATTTCTTCCTGATATCTAATCTAAATCTCCCCTCTTTCAGTTTGAAGCCATTACCCCTCATCCTATCACTACATGCCCCTGTAAAAAGCCCCTGATGTGACAGGACATTTGAAAGAAAAAAAAAAGCTTTCTTAGTCACTTTCGCTCTAATACTAGAAGGGCAGCTAATAGACTAGAGGAATGGGATATTTTATTATTGAGGGAAAATGGATGTAAGCAGAATTACTACATGATTGGAAAGTTTTAAAAAAAAAAAAAGATACCTCTTCACTCCCTGGATAAAACGAAGGAGAGTATGGTCAGTAAAAAGAGAGGAGCTGTAGGTGCTAAATCTTACTTGCCGCACTGGGAGGAAAGTGTGCTACAAGGGGCGGGAGAGGTCCCTGGGCTGTGCAGCCCACTCTGCCCATAGTATTTTCACAATTACACAACTATTTTACAACGCTTCATGCATTTTCCCTTTCCAAGATGCAACTATTTTGTCCACCTGGCGGTGTTGTGGTGCCAGTCAACCACAGCAATCTCTGATGGAGCAATATTGTCTGCCAGTTTCTTGACATCATCTATTTAGAGAAAAGATCAAAACTGTGCGTCATCTCCTTCTTGTCTAACTTCCCATGTGCTTATTTAAGTTCTATGTCTTCTTTAAGCCAATTAAAACAATCCATGTTCCTTTGTTTTATAGCAGCTTTTAATTTATCCTCAGTTCTGATGACACTGCAAGCTTATTTGTACCTCTTTTTTCCAAATATGCAGTGACTTGGACAGACATGTACCTCCAAATGAGGTTTGTGCCTTACACACCCATGTAAACTCTCTGGACAGTGTACTCCCAGGAATCCATAGGAGGAGCTGGAAGGCTCCTGGAGGCCTCCTGGCCTGGTCTCCACCAAGGATAGATACATTGCTGGGAAATGTTACATCTGGACAAAAAAAGCCATCCAGCATCACTCACCTGGAAGGAACCCTGACCAGTGGTGGGGCTATGCAGCTGCAGGGAGAAGCTGCTGGCATTAGAAGCTACCTGGCCCTCTGGGCAAAGTATTAGCCTGCCTTCATATGCAAAACCATGTTACATGCTGCATTAGGTGCTGAATAAGTACTCCAGGGTATGCATTTGACAAACACACATATACCCATCAAACATCATGGTTTCAAGGAGTGCATTTGTATCCTCACACAGACAGCGCCCTTCCACTTGGCAGAACTCATTCTATGTCTACTATGTCTCATTCTCATGTCTACTATCCAACTGTGGTGTCAGCCAGCTGAACTAATACAGACACCTTGGTATCACTGGCTTGTGAAAGCAGAAATTATTCGGACAAAAAGGGTTTTCCCTCTACAGCGTTGAGAAGAAATATACACTCCACAACAGGAACTATGTTAGGTCCTGAAAGAAGTCGCTGTACGTGTTTAAGGACAAGGCACTGAAATTTCCTCTGCAATATATTGCTTTCACTGAATGCATAATTCTCAGTAAGACCTCTGATATATGTTTTATTAGGATGTTATTTTTTTATCTTAGTGATCCCACTCTAACTAAAAAGAGAACTAGTCAAAGATGGTAAATACTACAAGTAGAACTGTTCAAAAAGGATGAGCAATATAGGGTATCCTGGCCATAAAAATTTTACCACTTAGTCTTTAAGCGAGCACAAAGGCAAGAGCCTTCTTGCAGATTTTGATGGGGTTGTGGAGTTAACTAGGCCATCCTGAAAAAAAAAAGACACATTTTTCCTTGTTTCAAAGTTAGTATTTCCTTGTTTCAAAGTTGGTCCTGCATGCCCATTTGCAATGAGGCTTTTCAACGTGGTATTATTAGGAGTTTCTACACCAGCTACACAGAACCTTGAGGTCAAGATCTACAGATGGTTTAAAATGACAACTCCATTTGGAGCTATTAACTTCAATCACCTGAAGATCCGGTCCTCAATATTAAATATTTTTACTCAGTACTAAGTGTTATTACTTCTAGGCTAACAGAAAATTGAACAATATACATGTGTTGTGTGAAAGGGGACAGTAGAAAAATCTATAGCTTGTGGAGAGGGGAGAGATTGCATCTTATACAGTCAGAATTAAAACAATTCTAGGGGAAAAAATGAAGTTTTGCTTAAATGTCAGTGACAAAAACATATCTGTGCCCTTCTCAGCTTAATTTTCTTCCAATATACAACTTAAGCAGCATGTTCGGTAAATATACAAATTCCCTGGGGGAGATTCCCTGCGTAATCACTGTCAGAGGTTTCAGGCAACTGTGAGGAGGCTCCAGCTGGTTCTGGGCAGGCTATATGCTAGCCATATGTTAGGCCAGGTTCAGTCTGATGCAAACCAGATAAACTGAGCAAAAAGCAGGGAAAATTCTGAAAAGGAACACAAATTACATGGTTTCCCCTTAAAATGAAATAAGGATTTTACACGGTTACATTTCCAAATGAACCCCAGTCAAAGTGTAAATTCAGTATTAACTGTTCTTGGTTCTCTGTCTTGACAGCTTACAACAAGAGTTGTTCCAAAACCAATTTCATAACTAGATAACAGAGAATATTTTCATCTACTGAAAGCCTTACTTCCAGCTATTGAGGATTCTATGTCCAAGAGCCTGCACAGCCACAAAACTTAAGAAAAAGACCCTAGAAATTTCTTCTCACTGAAATAATGTCCAAGAAGTACCCATCAAACATCGTGGTTTCAAGGAGTGCATTTGTATCTTCACCCAGATGGTGCCCTTCCACCTTGCAGAACTCATTCTGAATGTCTCATATCCAACTGTAATGTCCAAGACACTATTTCACCATCTTTTTTTTAAGGTTCCAATCTTTAAGCATTTATCTGCTTTAAGTTGTTCTGTTTTCTTATTTCCGTCTCGGGAAAACTTGAATTAATACATTGCTTACATGTGTAGTTCCAATCCCCTTACTTAACATGGGCTGACGTGCTCTCACAGCCTGTGTATGGTACATTCTGGACTGTGAAAAAGCACAGCTCTCCATGTGCAATGCTTTCAGCTCAGTACTGCTGTCATGCCACTAGCAAAAATAAAAATCAACAAGTTTTGCATACAGTCAAAACAAGGATAAGGTTTTTAAGACTGCACAATGCTTATTCATGCTTAGTAATTGCTTAATAAAAATTTCCATTCAAATAAATGAAAAAGCCAGAGCTGCAGAAAGGGGAATGCAAGAGGAGAACCTACCTCGGGCCCTGTTAGCAGAGGCAGAAGGACCAGTCAAGCTGGTCTTGCAGAAGCAAGACTCCACCAAAATGTCATCCCCAGTCATCAGGGAAGCAGGAATTGGTTTGGATGCTGGAGCTCCAGACTTCTTCCTCTCCCCTTGTCCTGGCACTCTCATCATCAATACAAGATCCATTTGGTTGCTGTGAAGAACAGCCTCCCCTCCCAGTCCTTGACTCACACAGTGGAGGATGATGACCAAGGGGAAGACAGCAGGAGAAAGGAGTACAGCTCCTGTAGTATTAACTGCATCTTTGAGTATGGCTTGTACAAGCTGAACACCTCATGAGTCAGGCTCTACAAAATGCCATGGGCTCTTCCACATGCTCCCCAACATGAGAGGCTTTTGGCCACATCTCTGAAGACCCCTGTCAGCAGTGCCCAGGCACAGCCTTGACTGTACACAGCTGCTGTACAGTGTACTGCCCACACTTTCTGTGTAAGGATGGATGATGCACCAACACCACGGCAGTAGCATGATGCTAACTGTGCATTACAATCACAATATTCATTACAGTAGTGTTGTGCCTCACTCTGCTGCCCTACATGGCCAAGTCTGACTCTCTTCTGCAATACTTGACCTTGGAGCATGCCTGCCCCATCTTCTGTCTCCAGGCCATGACAGTGCCACAAGTGTGGTCCTTCTCTACTTTAGGAATCGGAAAAGAAGAGGAGCTGAAGCCAGGCTGCACTTGCCCTCCTCTTCCCCTAGCCATTGGTGTTCTTCCGTTTCCTGAGCAGAGCTGCAGTACATATGGGATCAGTGAGTACCCTGGGGGCAGGAGGGAAGGAAATGCTCTTCTGTTGGGGAAGGAAGAGGTTTCCAATGGTAGAAGGGGGCAAAAGAGAAGCAGCCCCAAGTCCTCAGCTGCACATTGTACTATAAGCCAACATCATCCTTGGTGGAAGAACCCCAGGGCTAAATCAGAACCTCCTGACAAAGGAACCCAGCAAAGGAGGCAGCAAGAGGCATTTGCCTCCTCTGCAGTCCCCCAAAGCTCATTGACCTGTTTTAATTGCCTACAAATTTGACAGAAACCCAGCACTCAGTGGCTTGGTTTTAGCATTGGATGCTCAAAGGTTCCAGTGCTGTTGCCCAGCATTACTGAGGTGAAAAGAGGGCTCTGGCTCTGGGGGCCATGAGACCTCATGCCCCTGGAGGAGGCAAAATATCTAGCAAAACCTAATTTTTTTGGGGTGTGTGTTTTTTTGGAAAACCTGGAAACCCCATTAGACCAAAAGTTCTGCCCCGTCATGCCTCCAAAAAGGAAGGTACCAAACCACTAGACTTCCTTCTGTGATGGGTCTGTAGAAATAACCTGCTATCAAGACGATACTGAATATAGTCTCTAGGCTTTTACTTTCAACTTTTGACAGCTGCCAACACCAAAGGCACAAAACAAGTAACGAAGAGGTCACAGCCATAGAAACATAACTGTACATTGTAGAACTAAATTATATTATCAGTTGCTTGCTCCTCTGGAAGTGCACACTGGGCCTTCTGTGTCTTACATATCTGATATATAAACTTTTATTATGTAAGTACAAAGGACCATGTGAACCGACAGGAGTAGTCTCTTTTGACATTGCATTGGAGAGAGAGGAAAAAAAGTTGTAACCCTTTCAAAGTACCGCCCCTGACAACGGGTCTTGGATATTCAATATAAGCAAGATCTCTCACATCTTTAATTCACTGACTGAAGGTTAACTTCTGGTTTATATGAAAAGGAAGCAGAACCTAAATATTAAAAATACAGACAGCAGAAGGCCTATAAGAAAGGTATGTGGTAAATATGTTTGGAGGTTCATTTCTAATGCAGCTAAATAAAATGTGTTGAGCATATCCTGCTGTCCCTTGCTGCCCTTAGGCTGATATGACAATGCCAGGATGCCTTAATGCTAGTTACCTCCTTTTCTTCGGTGGTTTATTTTTAAGAAAAATAGATCTATAGAAAGGCCTTAAAACCTGAGTTGCCTAGGAAGCTCTAGATAAATCAAAGGATTTAGCAGGATTAGCTTCACTTGACTTGCAGTGAAATTTCTTGCAATGAGAAAAGCCAGAACTGCCAGTCAATATACAGCACTTCAGTTATGACTTTTAAATCTGGCTGGAAGTACATTCTCCTCAGCTACATGCCTGGGGCGAGTAAACTATTTGTTATTTAAGTGCATGTTTAGCTTTTATTCATGAGTTATTCATAAGTTGGGTTTTTTTACTGTTTTTCTAAATTACAACAAAATATTTTAGAAAGATACAGCTCCAACGAGAACTGTAGGTGTAATAAGGATTTGTTTAGCAAGCTGAAATGAAAATAGAAGGGCTAGAGAAATCTATGGTTTAAACAATATGCTTATATGTATGCATAAATTAATATATGTCATCTACTTTAAAAATAATAGTCCTGGTCAGTTGAAACATGAAGGGTAATAACTACTTAACAATTTTTATGAAATAAAAAATGAATACACTGAAAAAGGAGACAACAAGTTTTAGTTAAGTGAAAATATTAATTTCTGCAACTCTCCTTTATGGGCAAGATAGTGTTTTCTTTTTCTTTCAGTTTGCCTTTAGAAATTGGACAGTTAAGACTTATAAATATCTTTTCATATGAAGCATACTTTTACTACTTTTAGAGTTTTGTCTTGTACCGGCCTCAAATTCTGTATATTATAGTGGAAAAATAAGTAGTTTCTTCATCGTGGAGAGTTAAATCTTGCTTTCTGTTTCAGGAGTGATTTCATTGAATGTCAGATTGTTTTTTTAAGACATTTCCAAAATTTTTTGTTGCCGGCTTCCAGTACTAGCAGCTTTTACTTATAAACATTATACATTGTATATGTTCAGATTTATACAAGATGTTTTTATGATGTGCATAAAATTCTGAAACCTGTAAACACACTGATGGTATTAACAAGGATCAGATGTCTGTTGCCTTTGTTGTATAGAAAATAAGAAGGTGAGAGTTTTGACTATTTGAAGAATTTAATGTATAGTTCCTTAAATGCGATGCTTGATTTCATGTGCGTGCAGTTTTGTGTCTCTCGCACAAATGCTAAAGAACTTTTATGCTTTAAGATTAGTCCTAGCAAGTTTCCAAGAATGTTCACTCCATTTCTTGAAGGCAAGCTCAGACAATTTTTTGTACAGCAATTAGATCAACAACCGTCATTTCTAGTAGCTTTAAGTTTTAAATGGTAGAAAAGAAAAAATAAAAAAAAAAAAAGGAAGAAAAATTTATTGTAATGCTGATTTTGTGAGGGATTTTTTCCCTCCCTTTCAAACTCCCTTGCAATAAAAAATGTACTAATTTATCTGAAAACATACAGTAGCACTACTGAGCACAGTCCAATACAAAATGTTGTTGCAACAGACAGAAATGTGGGAATATTAATTGAATATGAGGTACTTACTTAAAATCCTGTTCTATGTTTAGTTAGAAAGTAGATGTAGTAGAACTACTAAAATTCATTTAGGAGGTTCCAAGATACCGACAGACATCCTATCTTGATGCTCAAATACATCCCTCAAAGCACAGTAAATCACTAAGTTGTGAAAAATCTTACGACTGTAACATGAATAAACAGAGCAATGAATGTAGAATGCAAATTAGCTATTTAATCAAAAAGCTATTTTTCCTTTCATGGGTTGGTCACAACTGTCATTAGAGCTTGTAATTTAAAATGCAAAGAATATACGAATTCAACGTTAATAATTGAAGCGCTTCCCAAACCTCATTTTATATATGTAGAACGTATGTATGTAGAGCATATATTTGACATTTTGAGGCATAGTCATGCACCATGTATTAGTTTTGCAGGGATCATAAATACAGCAGGTACTTCAGAGAGTAATGAAAATCCCTTCCTTAAAAACATTTATAATTTAAAGTCCTGAAAACCTATCACAGAGGTGATCAGAGCTGAAACAGATGCGACGAGTAGCAAATCTAGAAAATAGTACGGGCAGTAATTAACGTATGTCTGCCACCTTTAAGTTTATGTCACTTCTTATGCCCCTTTCTTCCCTGCATTATCCTAACGTTCTGCTCGACCTGTTTAGCTCTTGCTGTCTTTATTCTCCAGGCAAATGAAGAAACTTTTAACTGAGGACACATCCTCTAATGTTTTACCGCTTGTTTGTATGAAAGCAGGAGCAAGCCAGATAAGTTTATAACACAAATTTGAAATATTTAGCCTTCAGTTAAACCCCTTTCTGATTAAGTATGAAAGAAAAAAAATATAGGATTAGCTGCTTATGGGTGGTCGCCATTATTAAATAAACATCATGAAAGATGGTATGGATTAATTTTTTAAGTTTTTCAATTAATACTTTGCCTAGTATTGTTCCAATCCAAAAGTTTTGACCTTTTCAATATTCCTATGATTAACATACTCTCTATATTTCTCTTCTCCGAGAAATAAAGCATTTAGATTGCACAGCAGCATTGTATCTCATATTGGCCACGATATTCTGAAATTTAGGGCAACAGGTAAAGACATAATGTCAAATCTGGCTGAAAGACTTTAGATCATCATGAGAGTGGACAGCCCACATTATAAATTACCTAGCAATGAAAAAGGAGGAGAGAAGCCGTGGTAATAATGACCACAGCACATCAATATGGGGGTGGGTGGTGGGTTTTCATGTTGCATAAACACATCAGTAAATCTAGCACTAACCTGTAGCCATGTGGGGATTTTACTCCTTTTGCCTGCTTCCAGGGAAATAGCGTTCTTTGATTCCTCAGATTTGAGGATAAACCATTCAATATCAGACCTCTCAAGCCTAAAGATAAGACATTCTTCTGAACTGACGTAGTATTATTTTACCAAAATGTAATGCAACTACTCACAATATTTTACTCACAAGAATAAATCAGATTGATTTCACTTGCACTATTCACACGTGTCACTTCTCCAAACGTTAAGGTTTCCCTGAATGTTCTCCAAATATGCCCATCTTCTCCATTACTTATCACAGAAAAAAACTCTTAATTTTGTAGCAGTGCAGCTCCACAGAACCAGCAGCAAGACATGTACCACTGAAATAATAATGACCTTAAACCGCCTTCCACTGACTTTTTTGCAAAGCCATGTGTGCGTAAAGTGGTATTTCTGAGGTTTTTGTTACAGCTATTCCCATACAAAAGCAAGAACCAGATCAGATATAATGTGTTTAACCAAGTGACCCGTTCTCAGGAGGCATCAGGACCTTGTATTTAAGAGAATGAGAAACCTCACTGAGAACTGATACACCTTCTGCAAAGGAACTCTTTCATGTCAGATAGTATTGTTCAAACCTCATCCTATCATGTTGTTTCAGACACTTCATTACTCTATTTTTAATTATTTTTATCCATTTTGTCATGTACGGATAAGGATTTATTTGCCTGCAATAATCTGTTCTTTTTTAAAAATATTAGGTACATATTTCCACTCTTAAGTTCCTTTTATTAAAAGATTTTTGTTAGTTGCCAGTTATTTCATATTTGCAATCCCAGATCTCATTGTATCTGAAAAATATAAAAGTTTCTAATCAGAAAATGTCTGATTAGACATGTCATTGACTTAAAGTGATTCAGAAAGCTTCTAAGAATTTCAAAGTATGGAAATGGGGAAATATGATTTTGCTCAGACAGAGTTTCCCATCCTTAAGATGAATTGCTGCCCAAAGACACATTGTTTCTCCTCTTAGAAGAGAGCAGCAGCAGGTTCATGAGAATTCTGTAATTGTCCCTTCAGATTGCCCTTCCAGCAAATATGTTCAGATCACCTGCCGATATTAATGTGCCACAGAAGCAGAGAACCTTCTTCCTACTATAACTGGTGACAGCCTTGTGAATAACAGCAACTTTATTTAAGCTGGGCTTCTAACTTTTGTATTCATATAATAGAAAATAACAGTTTAAGCCAAGTTGCAAAGATTTTCAGAATAGCAATGGTTTCACAATAAAAGTATTCGTAACTGAGAAAAAAGAAAGACATTTGAAGTGTTACATCCTTGCATCATATAAATGCAGCAAAACCAGGATGGATCAGGCTGCTTTCTGTCACACAAACACAAGTCCAAAATCAAAGAGACGTTGCCAAGAGGAGTCTGGTCTCATATAGCTATGAAAGACATCAAATCCTATTATAAGGTAGTATGAGGCAGTTAAAAAATATGATCTGCAACCCTCCTCGGGCTATTCAATGGACTTTGCAGATGGTGGATGCACACCGGTCCCTGTCGGAATGGCAAACAGACCACATGTGTAGGCAGATCCTTATGGGAACAGGAGAAAAAGCCCTTCTCTTATATCACTCCAGTCCTAATGCAGCTGATGACATCTGCAAAGAGGGTGACAAAACCAGCGGGGGAGGGGGATTGACAGAGAGCAAAAAGCATGGACAATAAAAAAATAAGGTGGATAAAGGAAAGACGGAAAAGAGAGTCTGAAAACATATCAAAGAGAGGAAAGGGAAACAGTCACACAGAAAAATAAGAGTGGAAAAACAAATGTCACAGAAAATTATGTTCACGAGACAGTACAGAAGAAAAAGAAAAGCCGAGATGTGCCAACTATGGAAAGAAGGAAGAAATAAGGGGGGAAAAGGAAAGGCAAAATGAATAAGTTCTTTTTTTTTTGCAAACTTACAACAATAGAAAATATAATGAGCCAAACAGGGAGAAAATGAAACGCTGACTGAGATCAGAGAAGAGAAAGACACACAAATGTGCATGCACACACCAAATTTTTCACAAGGCTACAATGGCTAGTACTGTGAATGCAAACCAGTCTTCCTGCATCATGTCTGACAACCTAAAACATTCTCCAGAGTGACAGCTGAGTTCCATTTCAAAGCAGCACAGAACAAATCCCCGGGATTTCTTTCTCTTTTAAATGAGAAAATTAATTACGTTCCATAAATGTCTACAATATAATGAGATGTAAATTTGGTGCCTTAGGGCTAGAAGCTAAGAGCAGAATTTGTCCCTAATTCAGACAACAGCAGTGACTGAAAAATAAGTTTTCCTTCATGGGAAATTTTGACTAAGTTATTTTTTATTTCAAATGGAAAAAAAAGATAAAATCAGAACATTTTGAACTTGAATAAAGAAAGGAAATTGCTGATGCTGTAAATTCCCCTGCAGATATCAGCACATAAAGTTTCATAATTTAAATTATTTCAATTGCAAAATTGGGTTGCTGTTAAAATTTTTCATGTGATAAATGTCAATTTTAACAACTGAGAACATTCCAGCCCTCTAAAATTCAACCAGTTCTACCGCTAAGTGTGCTGCTTCGTGTTCGTCACACAACAAAAGTGAAGCAACGGAACCCAAGAACAACGAGAGAAAAACATCTGTCCTTTCAAAAACCTCAGCAATATTTTTTGTTTCTGCAAGCCTGTCTTCTTCTCGCTGTTCTAGGGTTCTTCTCAGAGCTATTCCGAGAACGTACTCAGAGCACCATGCAGTTATTTTTGCTCATCATGTTCGTCTCCATCTGGTCCCTCAAACATCGCTTCTCAAGCATCTCAAGCACCTTCAGGTAACTCAGAGAAGACACGTTTTTTTTGCCCACATTTCTGGTTGCTGGACACATCTTTCCCTTCATGTGGGAACTCTGTTGTGGGGCAATCCCTAAGCACTCCAGGATCCAAGCTAATGTTTGAGTGCTTTTTGGAAAGCAGAGGTTTATCACTGTGCATGTCTTTTAGTAGCAACAGAAATCCCCAGATGTTCTGCGATATAATTTTGCTCATACACATTTTCTTGGAAACGTGATAGTTTGTGAAAACCTTTTGGTTTTGCTGTATCTTTCTGTAACAGCTGAGCAACACTCAAACTGGATTTAGTTACTTAAATTGATGTCAGAAAATTTAGGTAAGATTATCTACACACATTTCAAATCAAATGGGGAAACTAACTTTCAGTTAGATGTCCAAAGGATTACAAGCAAAATGGCCTACACGTGCACAAGTGCCCTGAGTATCCCAGTCTTCCATGGTGCAAGTCACGTCATTATATGAATGCTTAACAAATAACTAATTATCTGTGTATTACCTGGCTGAGTCCTTGTACGTTTTTGCTGGCTGGCAAAGCACAGAGGCTTGGCCACAAATGGCTGGTTTCCCCATTAAAAACTTAGTTCCTGATCACATCTTTTCACTATTACTGTCATACTACAACAGCACATACCTCAGTAAAGAACATTAAAAGAGTGTTACAAGCGTGCGGCTTAGTTACCTCTTTTATTGTGTAATGATGTAAATATTAAATCCTTAATTACTATCTTTTTGAAGGTGCTTATAAATTTTCATTTAACTATCAGGGCAGAGAATGGAAAAACACATTTCTTCAAACTTTATTGCAAAAAGAGACATCTTGGTTGCAGAAGATTTTCTTTGATTTATAAAGTTATTCAGTTTGAAGCAAAAAGATTTTAACAGACTTTTTTCACCCTGGTGGGGTTTAATTTAAATGCTGAAAGACTACATTAATGCTATCAGTTTACTGCAGTAGTAATGCTCCTTAGCTTTGTATTTGTAAAGTGATATAATATGGTTGTATAAGTCTTCTGTGAAAAGCTGATTTTTAGTCAAATTTTATTCTCCAACTCTAATCATCTCCATATAAATCTGGAATTGTTGCATTATGACTTAAGTAAAACTACTTTAGACTTCTGTCTCTGCAAAAAAATGCCCTCGAATCAGGAAAGCGTACAAGCCCACGCTCACTTTTAAGTGATTGAATAACTTCACTCATTTCAATAGCTTACCTACATATTTAAGGCACATAGTTACATGGGTTTTGTCCCCTCGGAGTCTTGCTTTATAATCCTTTATTTTAAAAAATAAAGGATTTTAAAAATCCTTTTTTAAATTGCACCACCGCGGTCTGTTCATTTCGCTGTTTCACTATGGAAGAAGAGAAATGAAGCTGTAACACTGGAGAAGTAAAACCCTAGTACAAAAATGGAGAAAAGAAAAAAAATAAATAAAATTAGCCTGTTTGTGGAATATACATACAATGCTGCTAGCAACAGGAGTTTCCTAGGAAATCGGTCATGACGGATATTCAGGACAATCATGAGAGCACAGTATTTTAAAATAAAGCAAAGAAACAGCTGCAGTCAGTGAAGAGTTGGGATAATTTACTTGAAAGAAACAGTCTGCAGTGTCTTGGTTCTCTCTCGGAAGAAATCTGCAATTAAATAGATGGAAACTGAAAGACTTTTCAAATATGGCAAAAAGTACACTATGCTCTAGACAGCACTCAAAAAAAAAAAAAAAAGAAAAGCAACTTCACAATCTGTTAGTGCCTTAAATCAGAAGTAGTAAAAAAAATTAATTTTTAAACTTACGTTTACAAAATTTTCCAGTATGTGGGTTGTGAGGAGTGGTTCCAACTCCAACACAGCGGTTCCCATTGCCCCACTTTTTTTGCAAATGTTTCAAGTCCTGTAAAGTCAGCTCGTGTTACCTCAGTCTTTCTCACGTAAACTATCGCGTTTGTCCCCAGTCAGGGGACAGTCCTGACGAGATCCTGAGAGAACGCTAAAAAACTACCTTTATAAAAATAGCCTTGCAATCACACACAGAAATGCAAAGGGGCTGAAGTTTTGTTTCATAGCGGGGCCTTTCCCCCCCCCATCATCTTTTATCATACAAACACTCTTGAGGATGTTAATTCAAGTCTGATCATTTGGCTTCTAAAAACCCATTGATGCTCTGTCGTTTATTCCAATCTGAAATTTGCGGTGCCCCAGGCTGCAAACACGAGCCATCTTGTCAGTGGCTGAATAGCTCAACGATTACTTATTTCTGTCTATCCCCTTGCACAGAAGGTTACCAAGTAGGCATAAAAAAACCAACAACCCCTCATGGCACACATGACACGCACATGGCTGTAAAACAGCCAACAAAAGTTATTAATATACCAGTGAAACGTATAATTAAACCCTTGAAATTATAAAGGGACGTTTGTTACGTTTTGAATAATTGTGTCCACCTTCTGGTAAACTCATCTGGTTTTCGTACACCGCTACCAAGCTTAAGAAAAAAGCCTTTCCTCCTCTATGTTTTTACTTTTAGCTACTCCACACAGCTATCTCATTGGAGTGGAGTTAATCAATGAAAAACTCCGCTATCCTCTTGCTTTGGAAACTACTGAGGAGCTGCTCGTGCACATGCCCAGCATTTACAGTGATACTTCTTGGGAACGAGCTTGCCAGATATGGGAACTTGCAGTAATGAGCCCTAAACAAGCACTAAAGAGCACAACAATTTTTTTTTTTAATTATTTATTTGTTTTTCATTTATTTATTTATTTTTAATCAGCAGGTCTTTTCAGTCTTTCCCCTGTTATGTACCTTTTTCGACCTGAGCAACAGAAAAAACTAGCTGCCATCAGCTCAAAATATCCCTGCCTGAAGAGTGCTGGATTGGGTTGGTCCCTACGGTTTTCAAATGGTGAGAAAAAGGAGGGGCTGATGGTCAACTTCCCACCAGCTTATTTTCAGAGCAACAGGGAAAGAAGGGAGCAGGGGGAAAAAAAACCCACAAACCCAAAAAATCTGCACTGAGAAAAAGCAGAAATTGAAGTAGGAAAGAATAGACTATCCATCCTCGTTATAATTTTGTCAGCTAAAATTTAGTAAATGCTTCTGCATTGCTTTCGGGAGGAGGTGATATTTAAAAGCAGGCTGCTCTGCTGTCAAATGGGAGTACAAACAACTCCAAAAGCTTTGCCTATATTCTCTGCAGATCAGCAAAACAAGGGAGACCAGCTGCATTTTGTTAGAGCCTGATGAATAGGACAACAGCTTACTGTTTCGGTAGGACCAAAACATTTAACCTCTTCTACAGGGCATTTAACTTCCACTGTGTTGCTTGAACTTAAAAGATTGTGTTTTACTGCTGCATGGCACGGCAAAGATATGTCTTCCTTTGTGCTCAAATTAGTGCTGCAAATCTATCTCACCGGTCTGGGAAGCAGTAAAGTTTTAAAACTCTCTTTACTTTGGTATTTTACTTTTTTGCTCTTCTGCATTTATTTGCTCCAGTTTTCTTTCCAACTTCAAATACTTCTTTTTCGGTGTTGCCTATGATTTAGACTGTTTCGATTCTGTTTGATGTATCTGGCTCTTCTGGTTTTTTTGTTGCAAATTTTACTTTTTAGTTTTGTCTACTTGCATCTAAGTTTTTTCCTGAAATTATTTTAAATGTTATAGTATCTCTATACACTCTTTTACTGTGTGATTTTAATGTTAATGAAGTGCGTTTCCTATCCTGTATTTTTACACTGCTTCAATTGGTTAGCTAAGTTATTTCCAAGTGAGGTAAATAAAAATACTACATAATATTGACATAAAATCTTTATTTTCCTGAATCATTTATAACTCTTTAAAGATTTTAAGGGTTTAGATTATTTGTTTTGGAAGTGGTAATATTTCTCTTCAGACTGTAATTCTTTTCTAATTTGGCCTGTAAGTTCTCTCTATAGGATGTCACAAAAAAAGTAATTGTATGCTACACATATCCAAGTGTCTAATTCTCTACTAGTATTCATAATATTCTACAATTTTGTGCAAGTTTAGCAAGCAACAGTTGCTTTACGTAGTTAAAAAGATAAGAAATTGAGAGAGAATTTATGATTGCCATTTGCAATTCTAACGTTTTTCTGTTAACCTAAATTTCTACAGCACTTCTATCAATTTTCTAATGACTTCAGTTACTATAAAATTAACAATAAAACTGTTCATTTTATTACATTTGTTATTTTCCTAAATGGATGTATTTCCAACTCTTTTCCACACTTTTGTCTACTTTTTTTTCCTGCTTTATTTCTCCTTGTATATCGTACAGCTCCCTTTCTTTTGACTTTCAGCCATATGATGAAAGAGAAAGATAGCTCATCCTGTTCAAAAGTGCCTTCGTTGCTTTGCTAGCGTTTTCGTAGCTTATGGGCCATCTTCTTGATATCAGAAACACTTCTGATAGAGACAGGAAGGGTTCTTCAGAGGCGTTATTTGACTGTAGAGTCTGCTCCACCCTCCCCCCTGTTTAGGGTTACGTGCATTTTATTTGGACAGTTTGATGTCTCTCTGGTCTACATTTTGGGCAGTTTTAGTTACAGTCACTCTCAAAAAGGTCTTTTGAGGCTATTAGGGTTTTAGGGGGGGGATTTTCATGGTTTGTTTTTGGCGGTTGTTTGGGCATTTTTTGGTTGGTTTGTTGTTTGGGTTTTTTTCTTTGGTTTGTTTTTTTTTTTTTTTTAAAGAACATGTCTCTTGTTTGACTTTCCAAATGCTGAAGCTGCAGTTCCTTGTGCATCTCCCACTTTACATAAAAACTATTTTTTTTCCTCCGTTGAAGCAAACTCGGAAACCTTTCATGAGCATTCTAGCCTAAATGCAAAAATACACAAATGATCACAGAGACGGATGATAACTAGGGAAATAGGTTATTTTTTCTTGTACATGGAAAAAACCAATTCACTGAAAACTGAAGAAGGATTTTGCCACCTTCAGTACAGGTTTTTGTCTTCAGTATTCCCTTTAATGTATTATGCACAGGCAGACTCTGTAGAGCTACATGCATGAATTAGCCCCCAGTATTTTGCAGAGTAAAGACCTACTAAAATGCTTGACTAGATAGTTAGCATCTTGTTGATTAAGTGTGCGTGCTCATGTGGTATACCTATTTTCATAGAAGAAATATGGTATAAATTTTTTATTTTTTAAGTTTTAACATTTCTTAAAAACAGCAATTTTAACAGAAAAACCCACCGACCTCTTGAATAGCGTTTGCTTATGAAATTTGTTTTTCAAATCACACTATTTCTCTTCAATCTTTGACCCGGGTGGTTAAAATTTTATTTCATTTATTCAATTTGAGTTATAAGGAAGTAGAAGGCAGCACTGACCAGCGCTCTACTTGGAAAGCACTCAGTACACCTTTTTCATTTGCTTCTCTCTGCATTTTTGAACGTTCGTGCCATGAAAAAAATCTGAGATGCTTTCTCTTAGGAATACATTATGTTAATAATAGAGTTTAACTAAGCATTTCAAATCCATTCAACATAATCATTTTAACTGTTTAGCAAAACATTAAGTATGCTTTCATTCTGTCAATAGAATTATCTTAGTTAAAAATGTCTAAACTCAGTGTACACATATAAGCCTGTTTCTATTCTTCCTGCAGAGTGGAGTTTTTAGTGGATTTTGCCATGTACTTTTCAAAAGTGTCTATAACAGAGGTATTTCCTGTACCAGTGTAAAGCAACCCTGAAACAGCTTTGCTCAGAGCAGCTGCAGGTCCAGCATCCAGCTGCTGATGGCAGCAGGTATGTTATTTTAGGGAAGCCCCTCTGGGAAGGCTGCCGCTGGTAGGACACCCATGTTTCTTGTTTCTTGGTGGTGATAATATGTTTGCTTAAAAGAAAAATTAAAAAGGTGACTGATCCCACTGTGGGGAACCATCCTCAATGACCCACAATGAATCATCAGTTGTGACACACAATAAAATGAAATAAAGCTTTGTGCTGAGCTGATCTGGTTCACTCCTGTGATCAATTAAAAACATGAGTTAGAAAGAATCCATATAGACACCTTTCTGAGCACAAACCATGCAAAATCCACAAAGACTTATTTCCTGTCCTTTGAGTAACTTCGAGCAGATCATCTGAAAGCAATACACCTTGCATTTCAGGGGACGCAATGCATGAAAAAAAAAAAGTACATTTCAGTTACTACATATTATAGATATATAGATACATATATATATCTATCCCTAAATAATATCCATATAGATATTATTTAGGGATTCACCCTGAGCTTTTTATTTGGTTATTTTATTTATTTATTTATTTATTTGATTTTTTAAATGGGCTGCTTCAGCAGGTCTGACTCAAAGCCAGATACTCTGGAGACAAGTATAATTTATTTTCCTAGAGTTAAAGAGGTTTCAGAGATCTCAGGATTNCAGGATTTTAAAAAAGAAAAAAAAAAAAGAAAAGAAACAACACACTTTGAAATTAATATGTGGAGAGGTAAGTCAAGTTGGTAAGAAAACTGTAGTGCCATAACTGTAAAAGCAATGTCTTTGCCTCCAGGATTATCTGTGAGAAGCATGTCCCCAGCATGCCCTCGCTGAAGTGAACATCCACACTCCTGGCACAGATTCAGAGACTTGTAAGATCATAAATAAAACTGAAGGCCTAATCACTAGTTAGCACATAACACAGACAACAATGTAACGTCCACCAATTTTGCTTAGAATTTGTATTTCTCAGTAAAAAAAAAAAAAAGAGAGAGTTATATATTAAGTTTCTATAGTAGAAAGAGCAAATCAGCCTCTCACAGATGTTCTAAAATGTAATTGTTAAGTGAGCCAGAATAGTCCAGATCTTGGAAATTTTTTAGGCCTGGCTTCTACCTCTGGTGACTTCATCTCATTAACCTTTGTCATCTTGCTTGAAAACCCTTCTGTCACCCCATCCTCCCTCCAACCCTGGCGGGTATGTCCAGGAACTGACACACTCTACAGTTTCTCTTTGATATTAAAGAGATTGAGCTTTGAGNCTATCCCTAAATAATATCCATATAGATATTATTTAGGGATTCACCCTGAGCTTTTTATTTGGTTATTTTATTTATTTATTTATTTATTTGATTTTTTAAATGGGCTGCTTCAGCAGGTCTGACTCAAAGCCAGATACTCTGGAGACAAGTATAATTTATTTTCCTAGAGTTAAAGAGGTTTCAGAGATCTCAGGATNTAGAATTTGTATTTCTCAGTAAAAAAAAAAAAAAGAGAGAGTTATATATTAAGTTTCTATAGTAGAAAGAGCAAATCAGCCTCTCACAGATGTTCTAAAATGTAATTGTTAAGTGAGCCAGAATAGTCCAGATCTTGGAAATTTTTTAGGCCTGGCTTCTACCTCTGGTGACTTCATCTCATTAACCTTTGTCATCTTGCTTGAAAACCCTTCTGTCACCCCATCCTCCCTCCAACCCTGGCGGGTATGTCCAGGAACTGACACACTCTACAGTTTCTCTTTGATATTAAAGAGATTGAGCTTTGAGAGCTCTTTTTAGACGTACTTTTCCATTCCTTTGATCATTTTTATGGTTTATCCAAACTCTTTCCGCTCAATTAGTGGTGTTCTTGGGGTGTCTTCCAGAAATAGCCATACCAATCGGAAATAAATATTCTCTCTCCTATTGAAGTTGGTCCTACTTTCTCATTCAAGAACTACATTAGCACTTCTGACAAGTGTTACACTGTGAGCTCGTCTCCACCACAACTCACAAACCCTTTTGGGTCATTGCTTTCCAGAACAGTATTTCCCATCCTCAATGTACAATATTAATTTCTTTCTTAGATGTTTGTTCATAATTTTTTCATTCTTAGAATGCATTTTGTTTTCCTATGGGTAGTTTATCAATTAACACATATGTTCCAGACATTTGTCTTCATCCTTATTTCCCACTTATGGGCCACACATGGATTTCCCTTCTTCCATGAAGAAAGCTGTGCCTCACAGGACTGTGTAGAGGTAGTCCAGCCCTCTCATTGATCTTGCGCAGATACCCAGTACTGCTCCGACATCTTTCTTGCATATGGTACATGATGTCTGAGTCACTGATGCCAGGTTTTTCCACATACAGACAATGCAACCAATATTATTCTTATTTTCGATTTCCTCATTTCTAAAGGAGCACATAAGTGCAATGAATTGATTTTGCATTAAGTGGCTGCAAACTTTTATGGCTCTAACTGTTATTATTTGTCCATGTCACAGTCAGGATAACACAATCTTGGCTGGAATTGGGAGATTCTGGAAGGAATGTCCAGAAACCTCCAGTTCTCCACACGGTCATCAGTGACCACACCAGAAAGGTCTCCCCTCCCCGCCATTCAGCAGTTTCTCATCTGTGACAGGCCAATACATGTCACCAATATGCAAGTGGTACCTTCAAGCAGAAATTATGCTTATTACCAAAGATTAACACGAGTCAGAACCCTCTAGTTTAGGATGTCAAGGATATGGGCAAGCAGAAGAGTAGGATGTTTAGAAGTTCCATTATGCATGGAAAACAAATAAAAGACTGATTATTCTTCTTTAAATGTAGCCCTTTACTCATAGCCCTTTCAAGTTTCCCTTTTGCAGGTCCTACTGCCATCAGCTGAGGAGGAATTGCTGCTTTCTCCATGGCACCCAAGGGAAGGGGGGACCCCCTGAGGAGGCATCTCCCAGCCCTTCCCCAGGACCCTGAGCCCAGATTACAGCTGCTCTGTATCAGAGCGGCCTCGGACACCGGCAGGAAAACTGCCAGCAGTGGGAAGAGGCTGCAGACCTGGCTGGTGTGCTCAGGACCCCAACAGCCTCTCAGATATAACATCCTGGATTGATCACCGAGTCTGATCACCACAGCTGCACCCCATCTTTGATGCATGTACTACACAGTGGGAACCTGTACCAACACTCCATCTATTACTCTTCGCTTTCCATCCACTGCAAATAGGTATCATATGGCACTCAGCATTTCTTCTTGTTCCATTACCTTCACTGAGGAAACTCTCTGTCCTCTGACTTTTAAGCAAGTTGATTAAAATTAATAAGCAGGAAAAGCCAGAGAGTGATTTTATTTGGTTTTACCATCGTGTGTATATATATATATATCAACCACTGTACTTATTTATCACATTGCCATTATTGCCTGAGGGATTATTGTTGCCCAAATGATTTCTGAAGCTAATCCACCATCAGCCTCCACCAGTCATAGAGCAAATATCTCATAAATTACCTCCTGTTAAAAAAAAAAACCAAAAAAACCTTCACCTCTTAAACTTCTTGATTGTAACATAAAAACCAATTTGTTCCTGAATGTACAAATAGAACAAAACCTAAAACAATAGAAGCTTTGTAGTGAATACAAATAGTAAATCTCACGTATCCATGTCTGTAAAGCCTGTATCTAGTCATTCCTTGGAAAAGAGTAGAAGGAAGTGTCAAAAATGTAATGCCTCTTAATCAAAACAATATGTAAGCTCTTACAGGGTAATAAAGGGATAAGTATTTCACAGAGTATTTTCTCTGGAAAGTGAATACAGAGCAACAATAGTTTCACAGCTTCCTCTTTCCTACAGTCTTCAAAGAGAGACACTTTGCCGTCTTCCCGTCTTCTGAGAACACGCCTATCCTCCTAGAGGCAGTTCCATAGAGATGGAAAGAATTTTAATTTATATTTCTTCCAAATGATCCTAGGAGAAAGATTGAAACTGCAGGAAATGAGGGACAGCCCAGAACACTTAAAGAATGCTTTATAAAGTGCCCTAAATCCCAGTAGGAAGGTGAGAGTACATTTTCAAACAATCAGAGTCCTGTCCCTGAGCTCCAAACAACCTGAGGACCAGGAGAACACTGCACTACAGAAATTTTAAAAGGATAAAATATTATAAGATGTTGATGTTAGTAAAAATAGATCAGAAGACTAGAATTATTTAGAAACAAGAAGCAAAATTATAACCTGTGGCAGGCAGATTAAATTCCAAGTAGGGCCTGAAGAGTGCACTGGGGATAAGCCACCCTAAAAATGCTATTACACAATAGCATGTGACTTGAACACAAACCAAAATAACACAGAAAAAGGAAAAGTTTCCAAAAAAAAATTATTCCATTCACTCTTGGGGTAAAACCAGATATTAAAAACACTTTACCTCCCACCAGTCAAGTGGTCTAAATAACTTGCCACAAAGAATTTAACATGCTGGCTGTTGAACAGGGGGCTTCTCATGACTGAGATGCACATTCAGCTTTGAGTAAGAGGAGTACTCCTTCCACCTGCAGTCCTTAAGACAGGAATCAGGATTCCTTCTGTAATAAGTAGATTGATTGATTGATCCATCCAACCAACCAACCACAGCCCCAGGGTTTCATCCCATACTGGTGGAATCCTTGAAGGAAGGCTAGATGAACAGTTTAAAGTAGGTGCTAACTCTTAAGCTGCTGAAGCTGGGTGGGAAGCTCAATTTCAATAACTTAAATGACTACGTGGACAATAAGACCATTATATGTGCATTAGCTTGACTCAGACCCTAGAAAAATTTTGGAGTAGAAAATAGAGAACTTATTTAAAAATAACTAGAGTGGAGTAAGGAAATTTGGGATTGGCAAGGTCTCTAGAGGAACACCTCCTCTGCTTCTAATGAAAAGTTAGAAAACTGAACAAAAGAGCCATGTGATTAACAGAAGAACTGGGAGAAAAGTAATTTATACTTAGTAATTCTATGGGCTCAACCTGTTCACCTGGCTGGGAGAATATTAGGAAGCTACCTGCTCATCCAAGCACCTCCTGGGAGGGGGAAAAAAAAAATAAAACAAAGGCATTTTCCACAGCGAAGAGGAAGATTTAGAAGGATTCGGTTCCTAGAAATTGAAACAAGATAAATTTAGAGTAACAAATTACCAGATGCTTTATCACTTGGTTTAATTTAGAATTAAGCAGTGAAGGCAGGGTCTATAGCCTGTCACAGAAGGAGTCAGACCATATGATCACAATGGTCTTTTTTGCTTTTGTAAGCCTGTAGCTTCATTACAGCTTTGCTTCAGGCAAGCTGTCTAAGTGCTTCCATATCCTGAACATCAGAAAGGTTTTCCTTATGTCTCATCTCAACCTTTTCTCCTGTAATTCCAACCTCTGCTCATTGCCCTGTCCATCCTGAACAAGGAATGCAGCACCTGAGCAGATGGGGGTGGCTCTGAATGAGCGATAGAAGGGAGGAGAGCAAGCAGCGTAATTTATAGTGACTTATAGGAACTGTGATGGACAAGCTTTTCTTCTAATAGGACTCTTTCTTTTTAGTCCAAACATAGTTGACCTTCGAAGCCCAGTGAGTCTTGGCTTCTAGCTGCCATAAAGAGTGATTCTCACCCTTTTTACCACCCAGAAATTCGAGCTATGATGGCACAGTGGACTCAGTTAAAGATCCTCAAGATGGAAATTCATTTTCTTCCTTTTCAGCCCAACCAAGCTCAAGTGGTTTTGGTCTAAACAGTGCGATATGTGGCCTAATTACAGGGGCTTTGATAGATGAGTGTAGCTGCAGAGCAAAAAATACACCCAGGGTGGTTTGAAAGAGTCTGTGCCAAGCTATCCCCTCCCTTACAGACACACAGAGAGAGTAAAAAATGACTGCATTTGTATATATCTACAAAAATAATACACACAGCATCTGTAAATCAGGGATTTTCAATATATACAAGCCCAATTATCCCTGTCATTCTATATTCCTGCACATGGCAAATCTTTTTAGATAGTCTGTGTGACTTGTTTCTCTTTCTTAACTGCTCAGTAGTTGTCAAGAAGCCCCAAACAGTTTGAGGTCGTAAGAAGGGACAATGCAGTCTGTACGGCTTTTGCAACTGCATCTATGTGTATGGTTATCAGACACAGATAAAGAGTCAGCTTTCTTCCATTGATCAAATTATTACTATTCTTAACAGGAATAGACTATATGAATATTCTTAACAGGAACAGCATTCATACTGATGCTTTTGTAATATATATGCGTGATGTGAGATACCCAAAGGTATGAAAGCTGTAAAGTCTCCTGCTTCAGTTAATGAAATGTGTGTTGCCCCAGACTTTGAGAACACCACCCATTCATAATTTGAGCACTGCAGGCCTCCAGAATTTAGGGATTTGAAGGGACATAAGGAACTATTATGTTATTCTTTATTTAATGAAGGGACAGGTAACATTAGGCACAAGAAGAAAAAAGCTCAAAGTCAGTACAACTGAGTTTACTACAGAGATGGAACATGTCTCAGATACTCTAAGAATTGCCTTCCTTTTTCAAAGTAAAGAGGGAAGTTTGAAACCATTTTCACAATAGCTTATTTTACTTTTATTGAAAATACAATTAAACAGTTAAATGCAATTGAGAAAATGAGGGAATCGTAGAATCACAGAATAGTTTGGGTTGGAAGGGACCATTAAAGGCCACCTAATCCAACCCCCCTGCCATCCGCAGGGACATCTTCAACTATAGCAGATTGCTCAAACCCCTGTCCAATCTGACCTGGAATCTTTCCAGGGATGGAGCATCTACCACCTCTCTGAGCAACCTGGGCCATTGCCTCACCACCCTCACAGTAAAAAATTTCTTCCTTATATCTATATAGTCTAAATCTACCCTCTTTCAGTCTAAAGCCATTAGCCCTTGTCTTATTGCAACAGGGCCTGCTAAAAAATTTGTCCCCATCTCTCCTGTAGCCCCTTTAGGGACTGGAAGGGGCTCTAAGGTCTCCCCGGAGCCTTCTCTTCTCCAGGCTGAACACCCCCAACTCTCTCAACCTGTCCTCACAGCAGAGGGGCTCCAGCCCTCGCAGCATCTCCGTGGCCTCCTCTGGCCCCGCTCCAACAGGTCCATAATGATATATGTTAGTAAGATGCTTTTAAAACTGTGCAGTTAGATGTAATAAGCATTGTTTTTAGACATAGAAAAAGATCCTTTTGCCTGATAATTTTCAGGCTTATCACAAGTGTAAATAAAATGTTCTCACATTTTTCATGAACACATATGAGGGAATGGAGGCCCACACCAATTTCCTCGTTAAGTCATGTCAGTTGGAGTATAAAGAAATTGGGTGTATAGGACAGTGTCATTGGAGATATTGCTAGATCTCATGATATGTCAAGCAATGACAGTTTGTAATCATTGTATTATTCTTCGCTGGCATCCATTCTAATTTAAATGCATTTTTGTCCACATGGGTAACGAAAATTGGACACAATACTCTAAATGAAGATTGGTATCCTGCACACAATATTAAATGCTTTCATATTTCTGTTACAAATACTTCTCTTGATACACCCTAGAAATGAATTTGCTAGTTTGCTTTTTTCACAGCTGCATCACATTTTCACTCTTGGTCATGCTGTGAGCAATACATCCAGTTCTTCCCCTTCTACCATTTGAAATTCAGAAGCCATTAACTTCTGAAAGTTTTTTGGCTCTCAAGCTTAAGTGTTTGAACTTGGCCTCTGCACTGTTGCATCTCATCCAGTTTCACTGCTTCATTCCTCAGGATTACCCAGCTGGAGATGATGAGGACAAGGTAGGGAAACAATGAAAGAGTGCAAAAGGAAAAAGAACTAAATGCACGAAAGGCAAGAGAAATTTTTCTAAAGGAAACTTTGTGTCAAAAGCAACAGGGCACAGTGGATCACTGAAAATGAAAAAAAAATACCACCCAAAAGGCAGAACCAGAAAATAGAAATAAAAGGAGTAGGGGAGCAAGACGGGTAGACTGAGTTCATTAACTTAAAAAAAAAGTTAAAGTTAAAATTGCACACAAACTTAACACGCTGCATCAAACACTACAGAAATCTCTCTGGTGCACTTATCTCTGTACAACATATACAATTCATCTTAGTAAACTGACGGTGGGTTTGATATAGAGAAACTAGAGAAAAGACAGTGCCCCTTGTGCTCAGCCCCTGTAGTTGGGAATGAAAAAAATAATTACACAAAAGACCAGAGAAAAGAGTCTGGAAGAAAGAACAAAAGGAATGAGAATGAATTGAGAGAAGCCCTCCAATGACACTTGCCAGTTTGACTTTGGTCAATAGTATTTTACAGCTTGTTTTCAATTTAAAGGAGAAAAGAAGCAGAAATTTTGATGTAACACACTGGCATCCCATAAAAATTTTACTCATGTCATGTCATGTCATTTTTTTGTTTAAAAATGAGTTGATTGCACTGTTGTTTTGGCAGTGTTAAGTTGGTGGTTAGATTTGGTGGTCTTAAAGGTCCTTTCCAACCTAGATGATTCTATGATTTTATACAGGTAAATAAGGATTTAAACCGATTTTACAGAAAGGGAAAGGTGAGCTCTTGTGACCACCTGTCCACAGCAGAGGGGAACTGGGTGTCCTGCCATCACACCATGCTCCATGAGAGGGTCCTGCAAAAGCAGGAGCACGTGCTTTTCTGGCAGCAGTTTGGGCAGATCGATGAAATCCCTAAGTAAAAGGTATGTAAGCACTGAGCTTCACGTGCAGCTCTGGCTCCAGGGTAATTTCTAGAAAGCCTAAGGGAAAAATTTCTAGAAAGCCTGCTGGAGCACCTCTCCTATGAAGGTTGTTGAGCCTGGAGAAGAGAAGGCTCTGGGGAGACCTTAGAGCCCCTTCCAGTCCCTAAAGGGGCTACAGGAGAGATGGGCTTTCCAAGGCCAGGTTGGATGGGGCTTTGAGCAACCTGGTCTAATGGGAGGTGTCCCTGCGCATGGAAGGGGGGGTGGAACTAGATGAGCTCTAATGTCCCTTGCAACCCAAACCATTCTATGATTCTATTATTTAGGCTGGAGGAGAAATCCAGGTGGTAGCATTAAGTAGAGGTATTAGAGGAGAGCTATAAAAACAGTCTCAACTACTACCCTTAAAATAAAAAAGACTTGGATCTAAATTTGTTTGAAGTGTGGAAAAGGTTGCTTTTCAGCTGCAGACATGTCTGTCTTCATAGATAGCACACAGATCATTTTTTAACTACACCGAGGTTAGACCCAAGCACCACAACTACGCACTTTGCATTTTTTTCAACCAGCCAAAATGCAAAGGTAGAAGATCAAATAATGGATGAAGTAGCAGACTGGAACAGACTCTTTAAACATGGAGCTGGTTTTCCACGATCACGGGCAATTTTTTAAAAGCAAATCAGAAAAGTTAAGTTAGAATGGAAGATGCCCAGAAAAAACTAGACAAATGGGACAATCAAATAGTGGTAATTCCCCTGGCCCTTGATTAACATGAAATAGATAGTTTGAAAAAATACAAATAAAAAAAGTCAACAATCATTGACTTTTATAAATATGTAATCATGTTCAGAAAAACACAATGGCTGTTATGGTTTGTGTAAAATGCATTTGCGCAAAGTTTTTTACAGTTATATGTGAGGGATCCACATAAATTTAAATCTGAATTCCTGATTCGATGTCAAACCTTGTCGGTAAGTGGAATTAACAGTGCTCTCCTGGCTTCCAGAACAGATGAGTTTGGCAGAACTCAAATGCTGTGGTAATTATAAATGCAAGTGATTTGAATGAGTGAAAAACAAACCCTGCCGAGATATGCCTGTGAAAGCAGATGCAAACAGTAGGGCTGGCAGTAGCAAGGGAAGTTATCTCCAGGGAATGTGGTGGTATTTATTATACTACATCTAGCTGTACTGAAGAAAAGAGGAATAATTAGAGTATTTTGAGGATTTCCTATTATGATGAGTAGCAGATGGCAATATGAGGTGTATTTCCCACAGGAAAAAGCCTTTTGTACTGACCCAGCACTTAAGGTGAAAGGGAAGGGGTGGATGTGTGCATGAGGGGGCCCACTGTCATCCGTCTTTGCCAGGGTAGTGACCATAAAAGTACTTTTGCTATGGTGATTATTGGTAGGTGGTGAGGTTATGATTATGTTTAAGTGAAAGTAGCCCATTCAGCATCACATGCATGAGGGAACCGTGAACAGCGGAGACACGCTGGAGTTCAGCAGCCGACCAGTTTGAATCACAGCACTCAACTCTCGACGCAAAGACACCCTGGAGACACTGCTTGAGTCCACCCGAGACTACACCAGACAGCGTGAGGACAGTGGTGATACCCTGCAGGGCATGCTGCTGGCACTGCCGCGTTGCACCACCCACAAGGAGAATACGGCCATTGGGTATCAGCCACAGGGGGTATCCTGGGTGTCCCCTCAAGCTTCACATCTCTGTGAGGAGCACACTTTGGGGTGCTACTTCACCAGTGAAGGATCTGCAGGAGCAGGTTAGCAGACTCAGTGGCATCCAGAAGGACAAGGAGACAGTCACCAGAGACACCTCCTGGACATGGAGGTCCCTGTCTGCCAAACTCCAAAGGTTTGTTGCTTGCTGGGGGCTGAAATTTGGGAAGTGGCAGAGATACTGCCAAGGCTCCTCTGGACCCTCATGCTATACCTGTCGCTGCCCAACCTCACAGCCAACAAAAACACAGCCAAGGGAGGCTTTGGGCATATGGGCATATCCAGAGTGACTCAAGCAGTCAGTGGAGCAAAGGTATATAAAAAGATGAAGTACTTGATGTCTTCCCCAGACTGGGCAGGTCTGCTTTTGGCCTGAGCCTGGAGGCAGAGCCTCTGGGAACATGATGTTACACACTGCAGGGGAAGATACAGCGCAGAGAGCCCTTAAACTGGCTGGACATAGAAAAGTCCATGGGACCAAGCAGGGTGCATCCCAGTGTGCTGAAGATGCTGGTTGATACTACTGCCAGGCTGCTCACCTTGAGAGGTCATGGCAACTGTGGGAGGCTCCTCATGCCTGGAAAAAGGAAACATCACATCCATCTTCAAAAAGGGCAAGAAGAGGGTCCACAGGACTACAGGTCAGCCAGGCTGACATCAGTCCTTGGGAATAGGGTAAAGGAAATACTCCTTGAAGCCATTTCCAGCCACAGGAAGGACAAAAAAGGAATTGCGAAGAATAAGCATGGATATACCAAAGACAAATCATTCCTGACCAACCTAATTGCCTGAATAGCTTTTAAATTTTTGTAGCTATCTTAGGGAACTGTGCCAGGAATTAAAACAGCTCTTATGGTTGTTGTATGTATACATCTTTCCATTATATCAAGCCACACCAGACATCTCAACATCTTTCAAGGCATCCACTAATTCTTGCTTTTTCCCTTGCATTCCCTCTTTTTCTGTCCTATCCTTTTCAAAATGGGAGCACGGCAGCAGAGCGTAAGTGAAGATTTGTCAGCCAGTTACTGAGCAATGTAACACAGTTTTCAGTATTTTATATTCCTTTGTTCATGTACTTTAACGTTTTCTTTTTCTAAGCAGCTGTTTTCAGCTTTTTATAATGATGCCGATTTATTTATGAGTCGGTCCAGATTTGTCAGACCTCCTAAGAAAATTTCAACTTGTTCCTTCTGGTGTTTATGGCAGCCTTTATGTATGAATGTCTCAAACTGTTCAGTCTGTTGTTGTATGAGGATAAATCTCCAAATAGAGTGAAATATCTGTGACAGGAAATGAGTTCCCCTCAGAAGTGTTGAATGTACAGGGTATTTCAGGGGAAATCAAATTTCTTCATGAAGACTTTTAATATGACATTATGGAAAATAGATTAAAAAGAGACAAAAGCTGTTTCACATCATCTGTCATTTTCCAAATTTACATTCAGGAAAAAGGCTTGTGAGAGCTAACAATTGGGGTAAGTATTAAAATACTTTATATCCATATTAAACATAATAGGCCAAAGCACAGAGGAAATGGCACGGAAAAGGGTACTGCCATCTCTGATGACAATCAGCAAACTTTTAAATGCTTGCTTTTGTTTTGTTTTTAAATGTATTTCTGTCATTCCCTTGACAATACAGGGCACTGCCACATGTTAACTTACATAATTTGCTGAACTGCAGCTAAGGGTCAGCACTAACATTCAGTGGGGTTTCAGCTCTGTGCGAGACTAAGTCCCCATAAACAATTAAAAAAATGTTAAAGTTCTCCTAGTACATTTTAGCTTCATTAAAACAATAAATGGGAACCCTCTAAAGATACTACTATTTAAGCAATTTGCTTCTACATTGTTAGGAGCTCAATAGGAAAATAAATTCTTTTAAAATGAAGTGTCTGTAGCAAAGCAGATGTGAAGCATGCTGGAGACAAGGGAAATAGTTTGATTGCCTTAAACAGCCTCTGATGAGTCCCAGAAAGAAAATTAGGAAAATAATGGGAAAAATTGGGAAGTAAACATCTCTTTAATGCCAAAATAACCAAAAAAGCAAACATGGGCAAGGGTTTCGTGATACGATGCAAAAGATGAAACTCAAGATTACACACACCTTTTTTCTCATCTTCACTTCCAGTTCCACTTTCCACCTCTCTCACCTTTTCACGGGCTCTGCTGCACACATCTAGCAGACTCTGCTGCTCTGAGGAGTGTTACCTTCCTAGCCAGTTGGTATAGTTTTCAGATCGAATGCATATTCACCAGTATATGCATTTTCCAGGTTCAAACAGTTGCTCAAAGGCTGTAAAATTCCTACCACCTAAGTGCTTTTGGCAAAAAAAGAACCCATGTGCACAAGAATTGAAATGAACACCTGCAGCTAGGTTTGCATTTTAACACTAGAGCGCGTTCAGATGTCACTCTGTTTGAAGTGAACAGATGCAAGCTGTCAAACTACTATTTTATTACATTTGCACAGACGCAATTGCATTCATTGGCAGTTTTGCTGAGATAAGGACAAGGAAATACAATGGAAATAACATTTTGGTCTGGAAAAATTTTATTTAAACAGTACTTTGGGGGCATGTTGACATTGTCACCAGCAGACAGTTTATGTGCCAGCTATGCCAATACTCCAGATGGGCAGCACACACTGATCTGAAAATCATAGGTATGTTATAGAGCATATTCTGCAACTGGGCTAAAAAGCTGCTTAAAAAAGCAAAATCTACAGCGTGAACACCTCTATGTGCAAATCTAAACAGCTTCCAGCTCACAGCTTGCTCTCTTCACTCCAGCTCAGAGCATGGAAAGAATTACAGCCCTAAAGTTTCTATCTACCTGTCATAGGCATGCCCTGTATCATAGAATCACAGAATGGTTTGCATTGGAAGGGACCTTTAAAGGCCATCTCGTTCCACCCCCCTGCCCTGGGCAGGGACACCTCCCACTAGACCCAGTTGCTCAAAGCCCCATCCAACCTGGCCTTGAACACCTCCAGGGATGGGGCAGCCACAGCTTCTCCGGGCAACCTGGGCCAGCGTCTTACCACCCTCAGCATAAAAAATTTCTTCCTTCCCTATATGCCTAGATCCTGCAAAAATTAGTATACTTAAGTGTTAAGCAAGCTAAGATTTTTTAAGTGATATCTTTTGTTTGTCCAACTGCATATTTGGAAAATGTAGACAAGCTTTGGGGAACACAAGCCATTATTCATCTCTTTTTTGAATTTTAAGTATATACCTAGAATATGAACATTACCACGGATACTCAGGTTAGTAAAATTAGTTACAGAAAAAGAAGATCTAATTTTGACCTGAATGGTTATGATTATGACCTAAATGGTTATCTAAAAAGTAAGTGTAACACAGTCTCAGTTTTTAGTGATTAGATTGAAGCTCTTCTAATGCAGAAATTCTTCATCTTTTAGCTCTCTAGTAATTAAGTCATTACTATCAGATTAGTTGCCCAAAACATTTGGTTTCACTCCCTCTTTTTACTGCTACTAGTAGCTTTTCACTGACAAGAAGCTACCAATAAATCAGGAGGCTGGCAGTGCCTCTGGAGGAAGGCTCCCATAACTCTGACACAGCGTGCAACTTATGTCCATGGAAATAAAAATCAACTTTGAATTTCAACAGTGTTAAGGATCTACAAGAAAAGGAGCCCGGGATGGTGCTACGCTCTTTGTACCCTGGATGGCTGCACTGCGTCGCAACAGGGTTGGCCACAGCCTGTGGTCTTCTTCCAAGGTGTATGGCCAACACTCCACAAAGCTCAGGTTTCTCCATAAGTATGCTCAAATCCCGCAGACTTTGTTACGTCTTAGAAGTTATTAAGTACAAACTAAGCCCTAAAACCCATATAGGCTTTACAGTGCTGGGCTGTTTATAATTTGCTTGAGTTATGGCTGTGATTCACTAGGGGATCAAAGCAGCCATGTCAGGGTATAATAAAACAAGATATTTCTTCATGACTTATTTTTAAATGGAGAAAACTAATAGGAAACAAAATTTGTGTTTTTTTAAATTATCGTTATTTTTCTAGGTTTTCTAACATAAAATTGTAAACAAGATTTTCTGGGAAAAATCTGATTATGTGATTGAGCTGTCAAATGTGACAGCAGTTCTCCTCCCCTTGGTCATACAATTGACAGCACTGTAAAGCTCAGTGGAGAGAACTCATAGCTTTTGGGAAAACAAGCTTTTTGAGAATAGAATCAAGAAACAAAGACCATCTGAGAGAGTTACTTTTGAGATAGCATTTTTCCACTCAGACATCTGCAATCTTACATATTCTGTTATCAGAGGCAAAGTGCTGGAAACAAAAGAATCATCGAAAGTATGTTGCTAAAGCTGCACAACATGACCGAAAACCATTGCTGAGGTTCCTATCCTTGCATCTCTTCTACATGCAGGTTTTGACCAACTTTGGTTTTCATGACAATGGAATTTTTCCTCCCCAGGATGGAAAGTAAGAACCTCTTCCTAAGCCTTTTGCTCTGCTACAGTTTGCTCAGAGCTGCCGGTTCTCACATGGTAATAGAAGAGAAGACGGAATGCACCCTGCCAAGGAGCAACAAAATGAGCCTCCAGGATCTCCCACCCATCTCCATAGTAGGTCAGTAAAAGCTGCCATTCAGTGCGGAAAATTTGCACAAGATTTGCAGAAAATACAATTGTTGGTTGATATGGGTTATTTTGATAGCTTACTGCAACATTGCAATTTCATACAAATGATTTAGTAGCGGCAATGCAGCCACAGCATCCAAGAATGACAATGTGGGAAACCACAGATTAGAGTATTAAAAAAACAAACATCAGACAACTTATTTTAGTTTTACAGATTTCACTTCAGGTCCTATCATACTGTAAGTCTTTTTATATTGAAGATATGTGTTTTTCTGTTAATATGGGCATTAATCTTCCTTTGAAAGACTAGTGCAAACAGAAAAAGTGAACATAACTTTTTGGGTTTTTAGGGTCTGCTCTTGTGACAGAGAAATCAGCAGTTCTCTAAGGTATTAATATAACCTTGATTTACCTGTGTGCCAAGCAATCTTTAACCAGGGGGAGAAAAGAGCACTGTAAGGGAGAGCCAGAGGTCATCCCTTTATCCAAGACAGGACCAGCTTGTCCCTACCATTACTGGCAGGTGACCATCTGCCCTGTTAGAGAAGAACCATGTTAGGGCAATGCTTAACTCTTTTCTTCACAAATTTTTTTCCTAATGTCTGCACTAACTCTTTCAACATAATTTACGCCAACTTTTTTCTTTCAAGAAATTTACAGGTATTTGGGGACAGTTAGCTGCAGATCGTCATTTGTAACTGTGGCAAAATTTTAATAATTCAAAAAACAAAGCTTCTCTTGTTTAGCTCCTTTCTGTAGGCTTTTAGGGCTTTTGCTTAAAGCGGGTTGGTTTCTTACCTTGTTTCCTGCATTTTCTCTGTACTCTTGCCCAGGAGAGTGTTTCTTGAAGGAGAAACCATTCCCCCCACACGTGCATTTCCAATGAAATCTGAACCACTGAATCCTGAGTTAACTCAAGGTTGTTTAACCACAAGTTTATTAAAGCTTGTGCTGTTCTGCAGCCTCCCAAGCCATATCATTTCATGGTCCCTGAGATCCTAGATGCCTTCAGTCTCACACTTCCAATGACTTTTTTATTCCAATTAAAATCAGATATAAAACACATTCCCTTCAACTTATTTCTCTATCTTCTCATATGCACCCGTGCCGTAAACATGGCAGATAGGCTATGTCATCCCATCTTGCTTTGCCAACAGACATCCAAGACAACAAAAACCCACTAATGCTGACAGGTTCTCATGCTTTGGAAGCTTCTGCGATGCCTCACAAAAACCCATCCTTCCTCTCTGCCCCCTTTGGTGACCTGCAAGAGCATCCCTGTAGCCTCACCACTCCATGGTGAAGCCTGGCTGCACTGCTTTCCCATTTCATAGTCAACAGAGAGACAACATAATTAACCAAGGTAAGGAAAGAAATCCGCAGCAGACCAAGGGGCTGAACAGCATAACCTCCAGCTCACCTTACACCTGTTCTTCTCCTACGTGCCTACAAACAGAATGAATATTTGACACTGAAAATGCAAGAATAATTCAAAAGAGCAGATCTTGGTATAACACTCACCTCTTCCATAGTCCCGCTTGTCCTTGCTGACTATTCCAAAAAGGAAAATACAGATGCAAAACCCCCTGTAATACCATTAGCCAGGGCTGCTCCCATTTTCTCAGGGCACAAGGCATTTCCAGAGGTATCCCAAGGCAGCCCATTCATTCAAAGCTGAGAGGCCAGTCTGATCCTCCACTACCCCACACCAAAAGAAAATTGAAAAAATACAAAGTGAGTAATAAAACTGAGACAAATCATTCCTCTTTTTCTCATTCAATAGAATCTGACCTAGGTTTTGAAATAGTTAATTTTGGAGCTGAAGTGGCACGTGCTCAAACCTTTCTGGGCTTTATTTCAGACAACCAGAAGCCACATTACCTCTAGCATTTATTAACTAAAATAATTGAATTATAACTTGATAAACTAAATATAAATTAATCAAAAGTGTGCATTAATGCATGATGTATGAAGAGCATTTGAAAGTCCCTAGCCATTGCCTTTCAAATGGGTGGAGAAAGAAGGTGCAGGAGAAAGGACACGCTCTGATGTTCTTTTGGGGCTCAGGTTACTGGACCAAGGGACCTTCCAGCCCTGCTGAGAGCGGGGGGATGACAGCAGATCTCATCATTTTCACCAAAGCGAGCTGGGAATAATGTCACCTGCCTCACTCCAGCATCTTGTGGGACATAACTGGAGGACCACCCTTTTCCCCTGATTTTTACTGAGCTCTGTGCTTTACGCAGCATCTGGATGAAGGCATGGAGCCGTGCCCTTCACGGCGCTGGCTGCTGAAATGAGTGGGAAGAGTTGCTGGAGGGAGAGAGGCTGCCTTGGAGATGGTCCTGCAGAGGATGGAAAGAGGGAGAAACTGGAGAAACTAATGGGAACAGGGGACAGCAGGCATAAAAAGCATCCAGGAGGAGAAGGCAGGGTGGGCGCAGAGGTGGCTCCTCGAGCCCCAGAGAAACCCTGCAGCACCCCGGGGGGACAACAGTGCCACGAATAGTAATATTTATTATAACAACAGCATCATGGCAAAAGGCTGACAGGCTGGTCTGTCCTGTCACTGCCACAGAAACAACCAATTTAGAGTAAATGTTAAGAGAGTGTTTAAATAACCATAGCCTCCTCTCCTCTTCCAATACTGTCAATTTCTTTATGATTTATCAGCTATAATTTGTCATGCTGATATGTATAACCTATTTTTGTACAATCTAACAGAAAAATTTCTTGTCAGCTTGGTTTCAACATTTTGGATAGAGCTTCCTGTCTCAGTAACATTTTCTTATACAAAGTCCTGTTCCTTCTGGTTGGCCATGCAGAGCAGAGATGAAGGCACTCATGTTACAGCCCAGTTTTTAAATGCTGCTGTAGCCATACTTGAGTAATAAAACTCATTTGCAATCAGCTGATTATACACCTGTCAATCAATCATAGTGCTCACGGTATCAAAAGATGTTATGTCTGGGTCAAATTCAATAAAACCCGAGGCTGGAGTTGAATTGCATCCTAAAAGGTAAGCAGAAGATTTGCTAACATCAACTAGTAAAACATGCAATCATCTAATTAATACATGCTTTTTGTAGCACTTCAAATCACATTTTATCAACAGGGGTTAGAGGTGTGTGTTATCAATATTTTCCCAAGCCTGTATTACATTTTCCCATGTTGCCACAGATGAGATATTCAAGGAGCTGGTCAGTTGGGCAGCTGTTGGGAACACAGTAGGTAGAGCATGAGGACTATGAGATTAGAGGCCAGCTGGGAAAAGCAGGTGTTTTACCCAACCGAGAGGAACCATAGAAGGGACAATTACAGCAGTGAACTCTCAAAATAAACCCTACGTTTCCCTATCATCTACCCATTGGGCATAATTTCTTTACCGAATCCCTTGGAATAATTCGAGCACATTTACATCACACCAATGGTTAAATCTCTGTATAATGTCATCACATACTCTTTAACTGAAAGTTATTGAAAAAATTTTCTAGGCAAAGCAATACAGACAATCCTGTACAAATAGAAAGTTAAAGTAATGTAGATTTAAATGGCTTACAAGCATCTCGGTTATCGTCAGAGAGTTTCAAAAAGGGCAGCACAGCAAAACCAACATAATCTGCCAGCTGGAACTAGATCTAAACCACTAATCATAGTGAGTGCAATGCCTTTTTTAAGACATGCTCTTATTAAGTGACAATAACTTTACATGCTTGAAGTATAGTTCTCCCTCCCAGTGTTTCTTAGAGATGCATAACCCTAACTACAGTGATGCAGGGATAATAAATGAAACCCTCCCCAACCCACCCAAAATGTGTTTTCTTCGTTCTGTAAATCCTGGTAATTATTAAATATTCAAAAAAGATGGATAGCAAATACCGGAAAAGCCAAGGAGCCACCATTCATCAGTAGGCATATATAATTTTTTTTATCCCAATCATTCATTGAGTACAGGTGGTGCTTATTACAAACTTCACACACACAGAATAAAGGTAGCAAAAATACCGTAAGAGATTAGTGGGCTGGGAAGTGTCTCACGCTGTAACAGTCTTGCTGTGTTAGATCCCAAGACAATCCTTAGTCATGGAGTTTATATATAGTAATAAATATATATATTATATATAGGAATATATATAGTAATAAATAGCATTATATAGTATATAGTAATATACTATATATAGTAATAAATTGCATTATAGCTGATATAATAATAACAACAAGTGCAGTAAATGCTATTAGTCTTCAAGGGACAGTGTGAGGAAGTTCACAAGTACCAGTGATTTGATCTATAGGAAAAAAAAAGAAGTTACATCAGGCATAGTCTCGGTACCCCCCAAAATTTACCAGATCCAAGCTTCAACTCTACAAATATTCACAAACCTCTCAAAGCTACAGGTACATTAATGAAACACCTTTGCAAGTAATGTTTTGTAAAACAAGATGGCAAGTGAAGAAGGAACAAAGAACTGAAGAACGAAAGGTGGCATCATATAGATGAAGTTTACGCCAAATCAGCAAAGAGGTTTTTTGCTTGTGAAAGCCAGCATACACTTGTTAGTTCCTGCCTAAATTATGCAGGTAACACCACATTTTAATAGAAAAAAAAATAAAAAGGGGATTCTGAAGTTTTTTCCTATTTTTGTTCACGCGACTAATGTGCAGAAGTACCCCCATCTTTTACACAGAGAACTTTAATTTTATTTCTCTGAAATGATTCAAACACAAGCACTTCTGTCTCGCGTGGGTGGCAGGGGTTTGGCCATACCATGTGGACGAACAGCTTCACGGCAAAACATGCAGCGATGAGGTGGCAATGCAGCTTATCTGCCTTCTCTCCCACAAAAGTGCTATTAAGCATCTCAATTAATCAACATTTAATTGATTTAATGTTATGTTGCGCTGTTCTCTTTGAAGATTTAACTAAAAGATCCCAGAAAGTCAGCAGGAAAGAAGCAGAGAACAAGAAATCTTCCAAGGTAGGTGGCAGTTCAGAAAACATTGTTGTATTACTTCTGCAGTTTTCCTCTGTGCATTCATTTGCAAGGCTTTTACAGCCATTCCCCAATGTAAATAATCTACATACAGTTTGAAGTTCTAAATAAAGCAGATGCAAAACAGTAATGGTGGAATGAAAACTATGTGATCTTAGATTAGTCAGAGGTTATTGTTTAGGTTGGGGGGGCGGGGGTCTTGCTGGTTTTGCTTTTGCTTTTGTTTTTTACAGTCCTTTCTTACACAAAAGGTACTTTAACCTTGAGCTGGTTGAAATATTTGTAAGATTATTTAGGCATCCACCATAAAGAGGTATCATTCCCAGTCACACCGTGTGGGTAAACTGTACAGGCTCTGCAGCCCAGGGGCACAAACTCAGTATCTGCTGATCTTTAACCACAGCTGCCGAAGAATTAAAGCAGAGGCATACAAAGAAGTTGGTATTTGGTTGAAAGTGTTAACTAGCAATTTTATCAGATCAATAGATTCAGATTGATAGATTTCCTTAATGTGATGTTACCCATAGGTCTTAAATGTGAAGTATTACATGGGCTGGACTCTGATCTTACAAAAATTGTCTAGAAGAGTAGAAAATAGCATTTTTACTTTATTTTTGATATATCATGATAGCCACTTATAGCCAAATCAGTCATTGCTGCAACCGGAAACATTTAGAGCTCCTTTTCCTTTCTAATTGAAGTCTTGTGTTGTTAACCTTCCTTGAAACACTTCCTAAATTCGCAGGATGACCCAGGTTGAAAGGCACCTCAGGATATCACTTAGTTCCACCTCCAGTTCAAAGCAGAACATTCTTGCCATCAAACTTTGTCAAAGTATTTGCCAAACTTTGTCAAAGTATTTGCCAAAGACCACTGAACATTTTACCTTAAAATTGGAACTTCTGAGAAACTACCAAGTTAAAGAAGAACATTGGGTGCCTCTAGCTGTTGGGCTCCAGAGAATCTCTCCCAGGTCCCAGGCACGTGCTGATCAACCCAAAGTTTTCCACCTTTCCAAATCCCAGACAGAAGCAGCACTCCTTGGGGAGACTGAGAGATCTCTTTCAGCTCACTTACCTGTGCCTGCAGTTAAGGATTCCCATGCACAAATGTGATGCACAAAGGATTACCGAGCTCCAAAGGCAGCTCGACAAGCCATGCGAAGTACAGCATTGCCAAGTCACCTCCCCTCTCTCAGCCTCACAGCTTGGGAAATAAAGTGGGAACCAGCCCCATGAAAGGTTTCACTCTTTCATTTGAAAAGTTTGGGGATCCCAGAGTAATTCCTTACTTTGTTTTACTGATAACATTGGTGACTTTGCAGATTCTTGCATCCCTTTCTTTGCTGCTGCCTCATTTTTCCCTACAGAGCATTTTCCAATGCTCTGTCTACTCAGTCATGTTTCTAATTGCTCAAAATACGGGGCTCATGACGTTTTACTCAGTAGGTTGGTCTCAAGCAGCATTTCCCATGATCTGGTCCCACCACATCTGTATACTGCTAACAACCCCACACTCATCTCAAGCCAGAAGCTCCCTCGGTTCGCTTTCTTTCCACCTATGCTATCTTCTGACCCAGACTCATTTTCGTTTATATGAATTTTCATGGTTTTTTTCTTCTAGAAAAATGCTGAACCGAAGACATCTCCAAAACCAAGGCCCACACCAGCTGCTGATTGTGTGCCAAACTTCAAAACCTGCAAACCACACTTGAATTCATGTTGTCACTACTGTGCTTTGTGCAAATGCCGAATTTTTCAGACCATCTGCCAATGTCTAATGTTAAACCCAAAGTGCTAAGCCAAACTGGGAATACAATAAGGCTTCTGTCTTTCATTAGCTTCTCAAGCATATATTTACAAACTGCCCCTTGTGTATAGCAATCAAAGTAGAGAGCTTTGAGACTGACAGCTTGGATTTGACCCTCTTAAAATCAAACGGGCAATGTTTTTTTTTTTTCCATGGAGTTAATGCTATCAAAACAGGATGTTTTTTCAGGGAGCAGACAACCAGGGACATTGACATTGAACAGATATTTTTAGCAAAACTGACCTACCTTTTAAGAAGAATTCTGGGTTCTTGTTGGTTTGGGGGTTTTTTGTGTGTTTGGGGTTTATTTTTTTGTTTGTTTTTTGAAGGGTCATATTAACCAGAGACTGCAGTTTTGTCCAACTGGCACCACCAAACCTGCACCAATGGCACACAAACAGCCACACTAAACCAGGACCAGTTAATCCAGTGAGGGACCAAAGCTTGGGTTTGCCCACAAAGGCAGCACAGCACCAGCTTCCAGCACAGCAGGAACATTTTGAAAATGCAGGTTTCAGGGTTAACTCCCTTTTCATACACTCAGCAAAAATCAGGACAAGAATGTATATAGATTATTCTACCTGAAAACACAGACCCAAATCAATAAGGTAGTTTTTTAATCATCCCCAGCTGAGCATCAGTACATTCACCTCCAGGGTTTTTAGTCATTCTACCAGTAACCAGTATCTCCAAGGCGTGTAATACACGTGTATTTGAACCCTGAATGTATCTGTGCCTCATGACTTAAAAGTCAGAATTTTTTTCCCCAGCTGTATCCATAGGAATAGAGTCCTCAGCCCTTCTTCTCCTGCTGCCAAGGACGCAACACATGAAGGCCCCAAAAGCAGGAACGCATATCCAAGACTTTGAGGAAGAAAGGAAAGGACAGCAAGAAATGAATGTGTATCCCACGTGTACATCCTGAAGAAAACCATTACAAGTAATCAGTCTCTCTTTCTTTGCCCAGTCTTACTATGGGCAACTCCCAGCACCTCCCCCAAGCATGAATTTAGGTGGCAATCTCCATGTGCTGCACGCAACCAGTGACCACGGGGGGGAAAAACATTATCAAATGCTGTATCAATCCTTAAAGGCTCAGAAACGTCTCTGAAGGTATGGATGAAGTTCAAGGCAGCAGCAAACAGGTGTCCAGAAGACATCTTTCTCTTGTCCTTGAAGCTCTTTGCCTTAATCTTGAGATATCCACAATGGCACAGGAAGAAAGCCCTGCTTGGTTTAAGTGCTAGCAGAGATGTGGTAGGTCACAGGAAAGCAAGAAGGGAGCAGACCCAAAAGCTGTCCCCAACATTGAAGACTCTTCATCTACCAGACTCCAGCTCTTGCTTTTTACCTCCTCTGTTCTGTGTCTACAAAGTTCCTTCCCCTGACTCCTGTACACAATTGTTTCTTCTGTGAGCCTTTCTTGATTTTAGTATTTTCCCTTCATCCCACTGCTATTGCCAGTCACCACAGGAGCCACGTGCACACCCAGGGCTAAAACCACGTCTTCCATGTTCACTCCACCTGCCTGCTGGATGACTGCACCGGTGTCCCTGCCAGTGCTCTTTAACTTTCACAATCAGATATTTTCTAACCATGAATTTCTAATCCAAATACTGCATTTTCTAATGCTCTGTGCATGTCTAAGTAAGAGGCAATTTCTTTACCGATTTATTTCTAAGCATAGCTGAGGGCTACAAAAAACTTCCAGGCAGGCAAAGATGATACAGATGACACTATAAAGGGGTTCAAGGCTTATGAACTTTTTTCTTCTAACAATAAACCCAAAGCCAAAACACAGGTCAGATGTTGACAGAAATGTTTGTCCATCTTAGAGATATATATAGATGACAGATACTATCCTAAGAAAGAGCCCAAATGATGACTGGAAGTTATTGTGTTCCTTATCTTTTATAAAATGCATCAGCTGTCGTATATGATGCAAGCTTGAATTTTTTAAAATATACATAAGTATGTCTATTCAGATATCCTGGCTCAGGAATCTGTAATCCATTCACCTACAATAAAAAGGATGGGAAGGAAGAATGATACATTGCAATGGGCTCAGGAAACAGAATTTGGCCCCTTTTTTTACTAGGTAAAGATGTAAGTTCCTATCAAGTTGTTTCAAAATTCTCATAACTATAAGAAATTGTCCTTGGTTGATACAAAAATTTTATCAATAATCACACAGCAACTTCTCTTGTGGAAACAATATCATTTTCTTACCAGAATATCCAGTTGGTCAGGAAAATTATATTTTATCGGGGTGGAGGGGAGCAAGAAGAGAGGAAAATGAAGGAAGAAGAGCCAGAAATGAAAGAAACAGCTGTTCTCTAGACAGCAGCTCCCATTCCAGCTTTGCAGAATCACGGAATGCTTAAGGTTGGCAGGGACCTCTGGAATTCATCTTGCCCAACCCCTGCTCAAGCAGGGTCACCTAGAGCTGGTTGCCCAGGATTGTGTCCAGACAGCTTCTGAATATCTCCAAGGAGGGAGACTCCACAGCCTCACTGGGCCAGTGCTCAATCACCC